>JAREIK010005662.1:0-17889 GCA_029783825.1 Sapria himalayana | reverse complement strand
GAAGGAAGGCAAGCTTATCAGAAGTCATTCATAGGTGCTCCACTGCTATATCATAAGAAAAGGTCCATCTCTAACTAAGGAATATAATCGCTTAGCGCGTTAGAGCTAGGAACTGATCAATATACGGAGAGATCCTCCATGATAATATTACGTGAATACAAGGTAGAGAAGAAGGCAAGCTAGTGCGATATAGAGATTGATTTACTCAGGCAAGCAAACTATAGAGTAATTCATTGGTCGATAGATATGGATTGAGTGCCACCTCCCATGATAGGAAGGGGTGGTAGATCATCCTTGCTTTTTGATTTAGATCACCTATTACATGACAAGGAAAGCTATCATGAGTGAAAGCCAAAACGGATCTCTTTTCACGGTCGATACCCTACTGGACATTCATGGGCGATCGATATCAGCTAGTCTCTTTCTTGAGTCGGTCATGGGTACAGAAAACGTCCTCTTATCAGGAGGACGGAACAAATAGGAAATAGGCGGGCCATATTTCAAGTTGAAAGAAGAAGAAGCATCACCATGAACTCCAAATCCTTGCGCATACACTACTCAAAGTGAACCGCCTAGGGGCCTCCCTGAAGAAAGGCTAAATGGAAGACTCTTCGATCCCTCTGATTCGCACCCCTTGACCGGTCTAGTGCCATGGACCTCCGCTACGAACGCGGAGAATTGCGATGGGAATTAGGATGCCTGCTTGTCTTGTTGACCGATAGCCACCTATACATTTTAGCAAGCACTCTCGGTGATCGTTTTTCGTGGCTTATACCCTCTCTCACGAAGAAGGAAAGAGACCAACGATTTTAGGTGAATGTGTGAACCGTGATACGGTGATGGAGATTTGCTTGGAGCTTCAAAGCCGTTTTTGCGATGGTGGGCTTTTTCCTGTTCCTCGGGGTTGCATTAGATGCCCAGGCGTGAAGGAAGGCATTCCCCTGCACCGGAAAGGATGATATGGGTTGTACTACTATCCCATAGTCTGAGTCTCCGTCCCCTTTCTCTCTCTAGAGATGTGTGGGCCTACGTTATAACGTTATAGGATGACCAGGTTGTTCTAACCGGGAAGAGGGCCTGCCCTCAGCGAGCATTCTGCGGCCCATGCGCAATCCGTAAGGGTGGACCCTACACGAATACTGATTCTGTGAATGAAGAACTGCTCTCTTACGATGGTCATTTTTTGGGCCAATCAACTCTTATATTGCTAGTGTGAGAATGGGAGTACATCTTGGTCGGCGCTGTAGACAAGTATTTCACCAAATACACAACTACAAACTTGCAATGTATGGTTGAGCACTTGATTCATCACCCTCATAAATGTGCTCGGGGCGTTGGATAGCCCAAATGGCATAACCAACCATTCGGACAGTCCATCCCTCGTCTTGAAGGCTGTTTTCCACTCAGCACCGGTCTAATTCGGATTTGATGATAGCCTGACTTGATCTCAAGCTTAGAGAACACTCTAGCACCTGCAAGCTGATCAAGCATGTCATCCAAAGGTTAGGTATTCCTTGCCGTATGAGTCAGAGCGGGCGACATCCTACACAATGGTCTACCGATAGCCACATGGAAGGAGTTGGATCGCTTTCTTGTTCACCTGTACGAGATTGCTTTCTGTGCGCGTACGGATCGACAGAGATACGTCGTAAGTAAGAATTGCCAGTGACCATAAGAGGATGTTCTCCAAAACCACAAGGGGAAGGGCATTACTCGATTCGATGCTCTCAAACAGATGGTTTCCTTTCTCCAAGAGTAAGAGGGCATTCGAGGGCTAATGATATTCCCGAATCGAGTTCTCGGTCTCACCAGCGTAAAGTAAGTAAAGCAAGCAGTCAAGCCGTCAATCCAGTAATCAGACTCATTCCGTCTATTCGAGGCTAAAAATGAACCCAATACCTAAGATGTCAAAGAAATGGATGCTTCCTGCTTTCAGGAAAGTGAGGCACTAACAGGTATTGGATTCCGCTTTTTATAATGAACCAGGTTTGTTAAGAGTCTTGTTCTTTAGAGCCAGGAGTTGTTCCCAGTGAAAATGATTTTCTAGAGTCAGATTCAATAGATGGGCAAAGAACTCCAATAGCAAAGACCGCTAATGCCACATCTCAAAGAATATTTGTCCTAGATGGGGTACTGGGAAAGACTGCAAAAGGGCCTAAAAGCTCCTCAGTGACCAAAGAAGGGAACGAAAATCGCTGCTAATCGAAGAAAAGAAAAGAATGGAAAGAGAGAGCCAAAGCTGTAACTTAGAGACTAGCGTACGATTGATTGTCAGTCTCAGGTTAGCATCTAGCCAAAGAATCCCATCACTGTCCAATCTCGTGCTGTAAGGGGTTCGCAGTACTTGCTTTATGCCTTTATTTCTTACTTTCCTGAGCGAGGAAGGAATCGCTACTTCGGATGCAAGCAAGGAAGCGCTAGCCTATACCTATACGACTGCTACTCTTATTTATATTGATGAATGCGGGCTAAGGACGTTGATACCTGAGCCCTCTTCAAGTCTTGTTTTCATGCCCACCAGTCGAGATGCCAAGACGAAGGAAGATTGACCACCGTCGATTCCTAGATGCTTTTCATACTGAGGTCGAGGTTGTAGGTCCTGTGTATAACTGGTTCTTCTTCCTCATGGGGAAGGAATTGAGCCCTTTTTGGGCCTAGCAGATCCTTTTTTGTTTGTCCATCTTCGGTGATCCGGGAAGACGATTTCCGACATTCACTATTAAAAGGAGCGGCTTCCTTCTGTCCATGCCTGTTGAAAGTTCCTTATCACCCATATGCCCATTTTGAAAGAATAAGGGCTTTGCCTTTAATGCCTTTTAAAGTTGCCTTTGCTCAAATATGCCTTTTTCTCGCAATTAGTTCCCTTGCTGATGAAATGCCTTAGTCAGTAGCCTGCCTTACGACTGAAAATGGTTCACGCTCACAGCCCTATAGCGCTAGCCTTGCTAAAGGTAGAAAAGCCCCCTTTCCCTCCTCAGTCGGATAGTACAACGATCGTGCAAGAGTGCGCCTTCCCTCTTTCATGCCTTTGATAGTTCTCATTTGTTTGATGAGATTGTCCAGGCCTAGTTCCCTCTTGTAGCTGCCATCGAGAGAACCGGATTGATGAAGAAGGGCAGGTGAATTTGAAGAGGGTACAATAGGCATTGCTCCGAATTTGGAATAAAAGAATGTCGGTGTTGTATTAATGGGCGATGGTTTGCTGATACTACAAGCAGGAAGAATTGCTCAGATACCCGTGAGGCGAGGCCTTTACTTGTTGGGTCGTTTTATAAATGCCCTGGCTAAACCTATTGATGGTAGAGGTTCAATTTAAGCTTCTGATAATGGAATCTCCCGCTCCGGGTATTATTTCGCGACGTTCCGTATATGAGCCTCTTCAAACGGGGCTTATTGCTATTGATTCGATGATCCCTACCTAACCTATAGGACGTGGTCAGCGAGAATTCATTATTGGGGACAGACAGACCGGTAAAACCAGTAGCAACAGATACGATTCTCAATCAACAAGGTCAAAATGTAAAATGTAATATGTTTTTATGTAGCTATTGGTCAAAAAGCATATTCTGTGGCTACTTTCCAGGAAAGGGGAGGGCGTTCATCCATAGCCTTCTGAGTAACTTCCAAACGAGCAAGCAACCGTCGTTTGTTTTGGAAGAGATTCCCCAATTTCAATGGATTCCATTCCTTAAGCACAGATGTATATGATTGATAGCTTGGGGCAACTCACCTTGGGACAGCCTGTTGTTACTGATAAGCTCCCAAAAGTTCTCATGAAGGCAACAAAACGAAAGGGGCGGTTGCTAGGAGCAGGGGGAGAGACCGCCCCCCCCCCCAAAAAACAAAGGCACCACTTCAAAACAAAGGAGCAGGGGGAGAGACCCGGCAGGAGAATGAATTCTTTCAACAATCCCTCCACTCCAGCTAAAGCAACACCAATTGCAGGGTGTCCGATTTCCAGGTTGTTGGCCTTCTCCTTCTCCTCCTTGCTCGGGTACCGTAGGGGTCCAGTATTACTCCTCTTAATAGAGATAGTGAGGTAGAATCCAGGTTAGCTAGAGAGGGCGGTATTCCTCTTTTATAGCTTGTTTACCGGAGGCTTCGTTTTCAGGTTTGATAGAATCAAGAAGTATAATATCGCTCTCTTCTGCCCGCAAGGTTCACGCCGCGGAAAGGGTTAAACGTCGTCTCTGTCAAATAAGCTATGAGACTCTGGTAATACCTGTTGCTGATCCTCATCTTGTACTTGTGAACAGCGGCAGAGGCCACATATGATAGGTTATTCCAGAAGAAATGTGAATATCGCCGAATAGGCGACTTCGTTGCACAATCGTGAGTCCCTTGAATATAGAGAAAAGTGTGACTTGTAAAAACAGACGTGAGTGTCCCTAAAACTATGCCCTTGTTCTAATAGTACAAGCTCGCTATAAATCCAGTTTATAGTATATGGATAGAGAGTCCCTAGCCCGAGATACTAGTTCTCTACAGTGTCTTTGACAACTATCTACGAAAGAGTACGATAACAGGCCTTTAAGTGCCATCGAAAGAGCCTAACGCCTATATCCTACCAATCTCAATCTGCACGTCTGAAAGGGACCCACTTCCCACTTCCCTTTCCCCGCGGGGCTAACCCCTTTTTCTGGGGGGATGTGGTAATACATCTAAGAAATTCTTCCATCGAACGTACTCCCCTCTGGATGCAGGAATAGCCACATGTACTAAATGCCCTGTCCAAGCCAAGGAACTTACGCCGAAGAGTCCTGACAAATGATTATTCAGACGAGATTCGGCATTTTTGAACCACGAAACACTCGGTTTCCATTTTGGTTGTAGGTGTAACCAACCTGCTATGGTAGAAATAAATAATAGAAAAAGAGCTCCAGTATAAAGATCTTAATTAGTGCGTAAACCGATTGTATACCACCATTGATAAACACCAGAATAAGCGATATTCACTGGGCCAAGAGCACCCCCTCGAGTAAAAGCTTCTACAGCCGGTTGACCAGCCACGGTCTCCATATGGCTCCCTTGGGGAAGGGAAGAGGACTAGCTGTTTAACTAATTTGTTTCCACATTTCTCCAGCTAGCCACATTCTCTTAATCTGGTTGATGCAATCCTTGACTAGATCTCTTTACTTGTACGACTTAGACGTCTATCTCGTCCTCGTCTTTCTCTAAAAAGTGAATTGATATATTGAAATCTTTCATCAAGAGATTGGCTTACTATATTATAATTATACGGTGTCCCGCCTGAAGGAGATACCCGACTTCTTTGGCTTTCGTTTAGCAGCATCTCATGGCTTCATCAATCAAGCTCAACGCCCTTCCTGAAAGAGTAGTTCCACTCGTGACGGTAGGTATAAGTCATTTCTTTTGAAGCTTTCACTCTTCAGGAATGCAGTAACGGGTGCTTTCCTAAGGGTTTTCCCTGCTATCGATTCGTGCCAGCTACGCTTCCTCTTCTAGAACAGTGACAGCCTAGTCTGATTCCCCCTCGCCTATTACATCTTTTCTGGTAAGACAGGCTTTTTACAATTCCGTTATCCCACATTCTATTACTTATACTTACGCTATTCTTCTGGTCAAGCAAGTATGATGACTAGAAAGATCACTCCTAAAAGCAGCACCTCTTTATCTTCCCAGTATCCGAAAGCGGTTCGCTCTCCGCTCTGCCTGCGAACTTCTTTTGTCTCCGCCATACAGTCTGAAGCCAAGGCTGTTGGGAGAAGTCCGGAGTACAGCAAAGATTCGCTCTTATTGGCTTGTTGTACTTATTATTGTACCAAAGCAAGCACACTCATTCAAGCGCCAGCCGTTGACTAGCCAACCAGAAAGACATTTATAAAGAAAGAAGCGACGTACCTACCGAATTCCACGACTTCGCCAGCCAAGCATTATGTTCCAACACCGGCAACTCCCACTCGAACTGGAAGAGGAGCCGCAACAGACCAAGCAAGGGATTCACTCCAACAGAAGAAAGCCCAGATATCGAATCTGAATTGAGCACTCGTACTTCGCTACCTTTCTCCGAGCGACTAAGAATATTAACTGATTGCGTCTGATAGAGATGAACAAACAATGACTTTCAAGTGGGAGTGAATGATAAAATCCTAGGCATTTTTCGATCCTGTCTTAAATAGGCCGTAATCACCCGGCCAAGGGAGGAGGTGTGGATACTTGGACAGCTATAATAAAGCTTTCTTCTTGTGCCTTAGGCGCTTTAGTCTTCTTGCAGCTAAGCTAATGCGTGCACTTCCGTTTTCTTCGATTGCTGGTGGTGACCAGTTTATAAGAAGGATCCATGAACTTATTGCGCAATCGTTATGATTCTTTTTTCCGATATGAATGCTGCCAATGCAATCCAGGCTACTGATTTGTCGGGTAAATCCGCTTGGATTCGATTGAGGGATTTTCTTTTGTGGCCTAGTGGGTGGACATCCCTGCAGCGTAAACTTCGGAGTGGCAAGTAGCAGAAAGATCAAATCCCACTTAGGCCTAAGGCGTGATAAGGCCCCTTAAATGGCTATACCTTTTAGCAACTATCCGACCTTCTAACCACAACCACTGGAAGTTAAATCTCTTAAGAGAGAAGAATAACTGCACTTTCTGGAGAGCCTTACCGCTCCGTGGGGCAATTGGATAGGCGTACCGCACCGTGGGCACAGGCTTAGAAAAGGCCTTAGCTATTGAAGTAGAATGCGGAAGGAATCCTATAGGAAAAAGCAACTCAAATTGTAACTGGATCTGGGGAAAGAGCACTCGCTGGAAGGGACGACTACTGCAATAACAGGTGCTGATACTATCTTTATTACCCGGGGGAAAGTAAAGGCTTGAAAACTGTCTTTTGTGTAAAGGAAAGGGGACTGCTGGACTGGAAAGGGATTGAATGAATGAAACTGAAGAAGTAGACGGGCCTTTGAATCGTAATGAAAAGAGGAGCAGCTTTGAACTGGAGAAGATCCCATAAGAAACAGTTCTCCAACTGCAAGTATCCCACTGGCTGAAACAGAACTCAAACTACCTGCAAGTAGCAATTACACTGACTCCGACAAGGGGAATATCCGGTATGGGGAATAGGCTGGGGAAAGCAGGCTCTGAGGCAAGCAACTAGATCAGGGACTGACAAAAGGGTCAGAGGGAGGTTGCCAGGGTTGTGGTTTCACTTGTCTCACGCAGAAAAAGAAGTGTTCGCTCAAAGATACAGCCAAAAGAGCCGTTCACACCCGTGGATGTTCCTATGTTGAGAGCTATGCTCCACTTTTTGGACCCTGCGTACCGATTTGGACTTTCGGGTCACTCCGACCGTGGAAGAAGATCCTATCCTGCTCAAGATCCCTCTCCCGTAGTCAGAGGACGTCCCAGGCAACTGTCGAAGATGATTGGGGTTGAGGTGAAAGGGGTCATGAAAGAGAAAGGAGAAAGCTCTTGCTTGCCTGCATCTTATCGAGTACGTTAACCTTGGATAGTGAGAAGAAGATCAAGTTTTGCTTATATAGGATCTTTCCGAAAGTACGTGGCTATATTGATCCGGATCCGGAAGTAATCTGTTTCATTGCTCAGGCTGAACACCAAGTAAATCATGCCCCAGTCATCCTTGCTCCGACTTCCCGTTCGCTCAACCATTGCAGGATCACCGGGGAAGGCACAATGGATTCATACGCTCCAAAGCCTGACAGATGACCAAAAGCAAGCAACCTTCTCTCTCTTCTGGTGAGCTCGTCTCCTATGTTGAATAAAAAGAGTCAATAGTTCAATAGTTCAATAAAGCAAGCCCAAGTCGCCGCGCCGGTCTCGCATCCCAGTGCCAGTAGCAAGGGTTTCCCAGCTATAGTATGGTGGAATTTGTGAGGAGAAACTATACCGGATTTGAAGTCGAGTCTTGCCATTGGCTTTCCCGCCTCTACCCTGGATATCAAACTTGTGCTCGCCCTTCTACTTCCAAAGGACGAGAAAAAAGACCCCCGCCCCGGAGCAGCCCATTTTTATGAGAAAGAATGAGACGACCCCCCAAACGGAGGGAGACTTGGGAACCGCACCGTGGGGACATAAAATAGTAAACAAATCCCAATTGGTCAAAAAGAAGATCAGTGGCTAGGAAGATGAAAAGAATCGACCATCGTTGCTTATAAATAGGAGATAACGGGGAATAGTCGTCATGGGAAAGAAAGGAAGAAAGAAGATAGGAGATTATGAGCTTGTCCAGTACCACCGATACGATACCAAAAATGCATCTCAAGTGATTAGGCGTGGGCAGGATTTGAACCTGCAATCTTCAGGTCATGAGCCTGATGAGTTGACCAATTACTCTACCCCGCGTCTTATCCCTCTCTTTCTGCCTAGCAAACGTAGGCTCGAAAGCCGGAGTGCGCTAGCGCGCACTTCCGTTTTATCGCTCCCGACTTGCATGTGTAAAGAATATACATGGCCGAAGCTTCTCTTGTGCTTACGAATTCCCTAGGACATGCACGTGTAAAGAATATATGCATTCAGTCCTTCTTTTCTGACGATATTTCAATGCTTGCAAGTGTAAAGCATATAAGCAAGCAGTCAAGCTGGGTATCAAATGGTCGATTGGTCTATAGAAATGTGCCATTGGCTCTTGGAATTGCTCGGGGTTGATCGAACAAGCAAAACAAGAGATATCTTAGGACAACGAATACACTTGGGAGAGGCTAAAAGATTCAATCAAGGTTGGAAAGTGCATGGGAGATATTTAAACAACCAGCAGAATACACTCTCCCTGGCCTTGAGAGATTACTAATACACCTTCCTTCAGCCAACAAGTAGACAATCAAGGTAAGGAGGAGTTAGACAGTTGGAAAGATCACTTTCACGTCTCTTTTGCTTTATCCTCTTTACTATCCTGTCCGGATAGCTTTCTCCTTGGCATGTCTCTCTCTTTGACTTGCATGTCTTCGCTCATATACAAAAACTGAGAATCGGCCGCATGATGATCGTTGGAGACTACACCTTCGTCTTCTTGTTGAAAAGAACTTTTTCTTTGCTTGGATGTTCCCCAAGGCTCTCTCAAGTACTCTTAAAGCAAGGGAAGAACAATAGTCAAATTAACCATCTCCCTCATGTCTTGCATTCCGTGCTTTGGAAGGAGAACGAGAGAGCATAGGGGAAGTTCGTTCTCTTGCAAAGTCTTAAAATGCCTTAGTACAATGAATGATGAATCGCTTAGCGCGATAGGGCTAAGGAAGGGGAAGACCACAGTCGATCGAATACACTCTCTCTTCCCTGTGCTTACGATCATATCTCCAGGACCTGCAAGTGTAAAGAATATATACATGGGCCGAAGGCATTCCATTCCTACTGTGCATATGACTTCTTCGTAGGTCTACAACTTAAGTTAAGAACAATACAACATCCGCAATACAACCTTATCTTATAGAAGGAAAATACATCAAAGCAGAGACAGAGAGAGGTAGGGAAGGTTATTTATCGTTGACCTGCTTTCTCTCCTGATCCTTAGACTTTTGGAGCTTTGGTTTGGACCTGTACTAGTCCGAGAAGTGAGAGCACCAGGAATAATGCTAGGAAGAATAGGACAAATAGGCTAGTTTACTAGGTTGTAGATCTTTTCCCTTATTATAGATGAATCCCCTAGTGGGATAGATGTCACTATTGGAAAAAGGGGTTATTCTCTAATTAGAATCTTTCTATCTCAATCTCAAATCGATCTTTATCTCATCTTTCTAAGCCCTGTGCTCCGAATCCATTTTGCCGATTCACGTCTAAATGAGTTCCCCAGAGGACAGGGATGACCTCTGGCTCTTTGAGAAGGTCCAAGAGCCGCAGACGGAAAGGAAGGAAATGTCACCTACAGAAGGAGGAAAGGACTTCGAAGAAAGACTAGTCCAACTCTTAGATGGACAGATGTCGACACTTGAGTCAAAGTCTTCAACCGACAGTACAAAAAGGACTAATGTCCCTATTGTCATGATCGGAAACGAGATACCAAAATGTATCAGGAAGAAAGGGCCCTTACAATCAATGTGTATCAGATTCATCTTTTAAAGTCAACTGCAACAACTAAAAGAAGAGCAAATACAAATCATTTCCCCGAGGGATCCATTAGAGGGAGAATATGTCGAAACATCTCATTTTAAATGCAGGATAATAAGTGTCAAGTATAACACAAGCGGGCTCGAAGTAATATCACCAGAATATAAGGATAAGTAAGATTTGAACCTAGGACCAGTCAGTTAATCACCGACCGCTCTGCGGTTGAGCTAGAAGGGCGGGCCCCACGGAGCGGTAATTTATTTGATGACTCGATAGAGTTTGGCATTGGCTTGTTTGCTAAATCTACATACAAGAAGTCGAATTCGAATCCCTTTTTTTTTTTAGATAGTTAGTGCTAGATAGCCTACGAGATGGGGAGTCTATCGATGATAAAAAACTCCGCGCCTTCACTCATAAGTGAAAGAAAGAAATCCCTAGGATAGCTAGTCAATCATCTCTTAATGACTATAACTCAGGAAAGAAGCAACTCATTCACTCCGATAACTGCCTTCTGGCAGTGACTCTGAACTCAGTTCAATAAATGAGGAATTCAAAACAAGGTTAAGTACCCAGGAACCCATAACCAGCCCCCCTCCTTTTCCCGAAGCCCAATTCCCTAACTCAGGAGCTCAGTTTATAAGTAAAGGAAAGAGGGACAAATATATCCTTCTTTCTGTGGTAAAGACAGGAAATCCTCAAAGCCTCTTGGGCTGCGGAAAGAGCAATCTCAGCTTGCAAGAATTCGTCAACAGACTTGTCCGTTTCTAGCTGAGTAGAGGACAAGAGCGATTCCGCCGAGCCTAGCCGATTGCAGATTTCAGCCAGCCTCGTCTTGCTCTGCGGCTCAGTTGCCATCTCTCGAGCGAAAGAGGAGCGGTCCGGCTTAAAGGGAGGTGCCTCCGGAGAGTCAAGTAAGGCTCGGGGGGAGTCTTCTTCTGTGGCGAAGGATAAAACGATGGCTGCCCACGTGTTGACCACGCCTGTGACAGAGCACACCATGTCGGCGGGAGATAAAATCCCGAAATTAGATTAAGGCAGCGGATCCCAATTCTTTAGGGGGTCTTGAATGAATTCCTTTATTGGTTGTCGCAACTATATAGATAAGAGGGCTTGCCGCTCATTTGTCAGCGGCTGCCACATCAGATGAATGGAAAGCTGGGTCGACTAGTCACCCTTACTTGACGTAAAACATCGGCTCAGCTAGTCGTCTTTCCCCGACACGAACCATTGGCCAGGATCTGAGTACTTAAAAAGAGTCTGGGTTAATTTGATTATAATGTAAAGGAATCAGAGGATTGACATGTAGAGGCTTCTGCCACGCAATCATACTTTTTTTTATATTCCTCGTCAGATGTTTCCCCATATCTGATCTAGTCCGGAAAGATAGGAATCTTTACTCTAATTTAATTGAATTCTATCATCAGCCTAAGCCTAGAGAACCAAGCGCTCTTTTCTAACTTTGATGCTGCCTCAAATAAATAGGCAATTTAATATCTAAGTTTCCACAACGTCTGGGCCTCCTTTACTTTCTGCATTTATTGGTGTTCGTAGATAGCGAGAAGATCTAATGAAAAGGCAACACGCGGGAACCCTTGACTGCCGCCAGCAACTTTTATAGAGCCCAATAGTGGCTAGGCTTCGTTCAATTCAATTATTCTCTCCTTTGAGATAGTCCTTTGATAGATCGAGCAGCCTGTAAGGAAAGGATCTTGTACCCGCCATGTCAAGGGAAGCGCATCTCGGATATCAAGCACGCATGCGACAGGCATCTCTTTCATTTCCCTAGCTCGGCAATGAGGACCTTCTCTTCCTGAGTACGCATCGGAAGGGAATCCCTTTTGTTGCCTAGCTTGGCCCTTCCTTTTAATCACTTTTCCAGTAGGCTACCCATCCTGTATTCGAGGAGAGACATTGAATAAGTTATCAAAGGGGATATATAACGAGTAGCCCAAAGATGGAGTTATTGTTGATGGATAGAAGTAGATAGTTCTCATGTCATCGGATATTGACTTTGGAGTCTCTCTTCGCTTGTCTTCTTTTTCATAGCTTGAAGAAGTAGCCAGTAAATAAGGGCTTTGATCCAATCATATTATAGTGACATGCGGATGCATGTAACTTTATAGTGATTCATCACTTCAGGAAACTCAGCACATCTCGAACTCTGAAACCGGCGAACCCTCCGTTTTTTCCGATGAAGAGCCAACCGAAGTCGCCAGCAACCAACCAAGGTAGAGTATGTGAGTCAGCGAAGTTCGGGTTATGGACGGGGTGCTTATTTTCTTATTTTCTTAGGATGGTCCTGATCGAGACCCATACCCATGCCCAGCATCAGAACCTGCGACTTGCCCCGGCATCCCTTACAACAATAGATGAAGACTTTATCCATACGTAGGAGCAGAATAAGTATATCGTTCTGTCGATGAAGCAGTTCGATACCCATCATCAGCAAAGTCCTCGACGTACAATCGTCGCATGAGATCCAAGATGCATGTATTACAGTCTGAAGCCAATCAGTCCTGGTAGGCGCACATCCGTTGCTTGTTCATTGCGGGTATGCGCAATCAGTACGAATCTTTGCTTTAAAAGTAGTACTAGCAGGAGGAGTAGCACTAGGAGTTTCCTCATCTCAGATGTTATCCAAGTGATGAAAAAGGAAGTCGATAGAGATTCATCCCCCTTTTCCTTTTTGCCTGGCACTGAAGAAGAAAGATCAGCCTTATCTGCTCTTTGCATGTTTTCATTGGACAAATACTGTTTGCGACGTGAATCGAGGAAGCTTTCGCCTAGGACTAATTCCACAGTAGAAACGGCTATGCGCACCAGCCCTTAGCATTAGTGCGTCTATGCGTGCTTTTAACATGATCTTAGTGCGGAGGATTGATTGCTTGTCAGGTGCACATTCAAAAGAGAGTGTAATGTAAGTAACGGTGGTGCGCTCTCCTTTGTTAGCAAGAAGCGGTTAGCGGGACTCAGTTCGAGGTTTTCTTCCTTTCGTGAACAGATGGGACTCTCGCCTGTCGGAGATAGCCTGGTCTTTAAAAGTATATGATTTCCGGGTTATTGAACTCCAAAATGCATTCCGATTGGGGAATAATAAAAGATGTTATTCACTTCAAGTGATCCCAATATTGTTAGCTAAAGCACTAGAGGGCGCGTTCTTAAACCTTTTCGATACGTGAAATTTAAGCAAGATCCCGTCGGTTCTATCTTTAGCGAAATCTTCCCTTAGTTAGCTTTGATGCCAGGTGATCAAAAGAGATTAACGAATAGAGATCAAACCTTCCTTAGCCCTTAGAGCTAGGGCGTACTAAGCGAATCAATTACCTTCTAGTTATCACACTCAGATAGAGGGAAGATTTAAGTATACCAACACGAGGTCAGTGGGCGATGTCTAAGCTGTGTCTACGAACATAAATATTTTACTTTTTAGCTTTAGCTGTCACTGCAATTGAAGCTTGGATTGGAGTGGAAGGAAACCTTTCGCTAAAGACCTTACCAAGAGTCTGAAAGCTGTCCAACCTAGGGTAGGGTAGGCCTTAGTAAATTCCGTAAAAAAAGAAATCCCGCAGCACCTAGCCCTATTTCCGTATATCCCCTATCTCGTAATGAAGTGCAAGGGAAGGGCATATCGAATTACTTGCTTTGTGTGCAGTAAGGCTTGAGATCAAAAAGAAAGACTGATACTCCCTGGCTTCCTTCCTCCTTATATTTGACTACTATTGAGTAACTTCCCAAAAACCGTCCGCCAGGAGCTTATATTACCCTAACTGCTGATATTCCAACAACATTTCGAGAGCAAGCCCTTCAGATTCACTTCCTAACAGAGCATTTCCTCCACCACCCATTATTCCAGCAAGAGCTCCAAGGCAAACAACGGTTACTGGAAAAGACTAGAACTAGAACAAGAACGTCATCAGTCCCAGAGCTCCTTTTCTTGCTAACTATGCCAGTTTTTTGTCTTATTCCTTAGACTATTTAACTCTGCCTATTCAATAGCAATTGATCTAAAAAGTCCCACAGCTGATGAAATGGCTGTCTATTCTAGCTCACAGTCAATCCAGGGTGAATCTCATTGTGCATCTACTTCCGCTCATCGAAAGTCTACCTCCGACTGAATCAATATCTCCTTTTCCCTTTGCTGCCACGGAGAGCGATGTTCCGCCTCTTTCTTAAACAGCTCTCGCTCATTCATGGAAGGTACCCTGAGCCCTTACTCTACCAAGAAGACAAGCGGAGCGATCAGTGGCGTTTTCTTTGTCTGTTAAGCCTCACAGCTATGGTTTTGATTCTTTTGTCGAATCCGAGTTCTTCATGGAATTAAGACCAGCCAAGCCGAACTAAAGCTCCACAACCCGTTCTTCCCGTTCAACCCTTCTCGTCCTGACTTTGCTTTCAATGGACCCCATCTGTATCCTTCCCAGCGACCCTGCCTGTGTCGACCAGCCAAGCAGATGTGATTCTGTCTCTTCCTTTCCTATTATCACTGACATTAGGGTTGACTCTCTCTCCTTGTTCGTTTCACTCCTTTCCGTGAAGAGCACACTAGGCACCAAGTCGCAGTGACAACGCCTTCCAGCGGTAGTCCTCCGGTAATAAAGCAAGAACAAACAATCATTCATCGGAGGGGGCGATCAAATGGAATCCGGCTTTCGAGCCTTCGTTTGCTGGATTGTTTTCAAGTCAGGCAGATACGTGCTCCTTTAAGACCTTTGATTGTCGCTCTTTGAACAGGCAGAGACGAACACACAATTCCAACGGCAGCAGGAGGAAGAGATACTTTCGAACCCGACACATCCACTGCACGATCCTTTGGAGC
This sequence comes from Sapria himalayana, assembly GCA_029783825.1. NCBI lineage: Eukaryota > Viridiplantae > Streptophyta > Magnoliopsida > Malpighiales > Rafflesiaceae > Sapria > Sapria himalayana. The sequence continues at coordinate 3,062 of JAREIK010005662.1, read as the reverse complement.
CGTAGTTCCGGGATTGGATTGCAAAGGGAGCGGGAATGCTTTGAAGCTCCACGAAGTCAAAGCCCGTTGACCGTTGACCTAGGAACGATCCATCTGTGGACTTTTCCGAAAAGGTGCTTTGCACTATATGCTGGCTCACCCGGTCCTTGGCTAAAAAGATTCGAAGACACTCCGCAGGCTACTGAACTTAACTTTCATAGCGTTTGCGTGAGCTATCGCTTACCAACTTGCACAAAGCCTACTTCAGTAGCTTTGCCTTCGCTACAATTTCCTGCGAAACTTGACTGACCTGTTAGGGCCTTTCCTCCATAGACATAGAAAGAAGCAGAAGCCTCACACCGGAAAAGGTCCTGTCAACTTTCCTTAAAAAAAACAAGAAGGAACAAGAGATTCAGGCTCTTTAAAAGGTCCTGTCACTCACTTTCCTGTCCCTATCTAGTCCACCAGCCAAGCCCAGTGAACCAGTCGATCCTCGGAGAAGCTATTCTCCTAAAGGCCATGTGCTTAGAGTCTTGTCTCTTATGTTCTTAACTTGCCGGATATCCACTTGCCATATAGATTTTTTTAAGGGACACTCTCTTTACTATCATTTATCTTTCATTAGAACAATATCCTCGGTCTCGGTCGGGCAATCACTCAATCAATCGCCGAAGTCATTCAGGTCTTTTCTTTCTTTCCTGCGAGTGTTGAAGTGGGGAAGCCCGATCACCCGTCGAAAGAGAAGCCATCTCAGTCTAAATGGAAGTAGACCAGTAGTTTCATAGGAAGAAATGTGAAAGTAGGGGCTGCTAAGCGCCCAGACCCAGAATTAATTTAAAATGGAGTTCTGGGTACCGGTCAAGCAGAAATAATATGAATAGCGAGCCAGCACACTATTTATTGATTGGAAAGAGGGACTCTCCAAGCAAAGAGAGGCCCGAGCGAATGAAGTTGTGTGCTAAATGAACGAGTTGTCCTAAATGCCCCTTGTTAGCTGTCGCAGGAAGTGGTGAGGGCTCTGGAAGTGGAAGCAAACTCGACCAAAGGACAGGACAAGTCTGTTCCTGCTTCGTTTTCTGTTCCCGATTCAATCTTCCCACTTTTTCTCTCTGCTAATGAGAATATCACTTTCAATGGTGATGGCTCGACTCAGTCTTCCTAACCCCCAGTTTTAGGAGATACGTAATGGCTCGCTCCGAGCAGCTCTTGCACCTCCTAAGATTGATACCGGAAGGCGAGCAATTGACCTTGGCTGCAGTTGCTGTTAGAGCGGCGTTCTTTGTTGTTGTTGCTGTCAGTTTCATTCTTTCGATGTCTGAAGTAGATCTTGTTATCAGTTCTGGAATCTAAAAAAGTATGGATTTCCGACTCACAAAAGAGTTGGTTTTCTATATGTATTTGGGTGTATCTGTAGCTAGGTCGCTTTGCTTCATCGACAGCCTGTAGCTAGGCTCAGTAAGCTAACGCGATGTAGTAAGTCGACTCATCTTCCACATCCGGAAAAGAACTCCTCCTATGCTCTGCTATGATAGGTACAACTAGTGCTTTGATTATAAGCTTTGAATTGACTTGCATAATGTCAGGCGCGCGATAAATAACACCTTCGTCTGCCCTGCACTTCTCTCTCTTCACGTACAGTTCGTTCTCACGCAGCACGCTGAAACCCTAGTTTGTTCAAGTATTCTTCCAACGTCCGTATAGTCACTCAAAAAGTCAAAAAAACGAAGAAAGAGACGCATCGGAATCACAGCCGAAGATGTCGAATCTTAAGAAGATGACTTGACTAAAAGGCAGCAAGAGCAGACGCTCAGGCAACAAAACCAAGGGTGGTTGGGCCAATCCAAAGGCTCGCTCGCTAGGGTAATTGGCTTGGCCCCTATGCCTTTGATGTCGACGACGAACACTGACTCCCTCCGCATTATGCGTACCCGGCCCTAGGAGAAATCTTTGTACGCCGGAGGCCTACGCCTTTTGTTTCCGAAGGGCTATCTCACAGTTGGGGGTGGCATGCATGGTCAATCCAAAAGATTCTTTTATTTATTTTACTTATCTTATCCGGTCCGGTTCTGAAACCTCCAATCCAACAGAGGAAAGAAGAGTTGCTGCTCGCATCGTTCTTCAATTGATCGATGGCATTTCCCAGGGGAAGGATTGAGTGCTATATGCAAAAGGTCAGGTGCCCCTATTTCCCCAGTTATGGAGTGCTAGATGCAAAAGGGCTGGTGCGCAGATATGGGTTAGTGAATCTGATCTTTCCGCCTTGAAGACAAGCAACCTGAGGAAAGTGGATTGCTAATCTGAAGCATGCAAGGAACCCTCTCGAAGTGAGCAGAATAAAGAAGGGCTATTGTGATCTATTGCAGAATCAGCAAACTCTACTCGCTTTCAAGCAGCAGCTTCCGCAGAACCCGATCTAGCGGTTCAACCGAAACCTGCCAGTCCTTATCCGTGTTAAAAGGTACTGTGCTAACTCTTTCTCTTAGTATGGAGATGCAGTTTCCAAGCGATGAACACTAACTTCAACAGGCAAGCAAACAATCTCAGTCTTTCAAATCCTCACGAGAAATAGTGAAGTTCAGTACATCAAAATCTCTTTTTCGACCGCAAAAGCCAAAGCGATTATCGCATGCCTACTTAGCTTGGCTTGGAAAACGACTATCCTTTCTTTGAGCGACTGCCTCTGGAAGTGGATCCCTACAAGCGAGCTACGAAACGAGTGGAGGTTAGCTTCCTATGAAACTACGGGAAATTCTCCTAAAGATTTCTCCTATCGCTGCCTTCGCTTTCGCTTTTTCTCTCAAACTGCCTTGATCCGTTCTGTAAATGGAATCCCAGGTGGAAGGCAATCGCTTATTCTTCTCCTGTAAAATGGCTTACCGGGGTGGGGGGAGGGAAGGTTGTGTCGCGCAGCTTGCCTTGTTGACTCTGCTGATATGGATTAGAAAAAGCTCAGACAGAAGTACTGATCCCGGAAATTCCTTCCACGAAACTGTATTTGTAATTGAGTAATGGCAGCTTTGGTACGATAGCAGGTACTGTTCTAGTGGGCCAGCCAAGCCCAAGGAAGACTTACTTTGCTTAGC
>JAREIK010005661.1:0-108380 GCA_029783825.1 Sapria himalayana | reverse complement strand
GTTTTTGGGTTTAGTCATAGAAGTGTTTATGCCTTAGGTGATTTTATCTAATTTTTGAAGGTTATAACCTTTGAAAATATAATAATTTTTAAATTTTTTAAAATGTGAATATAATATTTAGTTATAATAATCTTGTTAATTATATATAATGTAAAATCAATATAAACAATTTTATTAATAGATATTATAATAGTGATCAATAAATAAATTAATAAACTATTATTAATTAGAATGATATAAATTAAAATATAATTGCAAAATCTAAAATTATTCAAAATTAAATTAAAATAAATTACTAAATAATAATATTTGTTTTAAAAATTTTCCTATTTTCATGATCTTATATTTTTTTGATGAAAAATAAATTATTTATATTATATCTGTCTCACTAATAATTTATTTTGTAATTAATATTTCTATAAAAATAAACTGATAAATAATTAAAATTAATATTTAAAATTATAATAAATTCTAATAAAAATGAGATTTATTATTTATTATTAGAGTATACTAATTTAAAGGCTTATGTATTTATGGGATTCGGGGTTTAGGAGTTTAGAAATTACGAATTTAGGTATTTTGTGGTTTATAGATTTTATTTAAAAAATCTAATAATGAAAAATTTATTATTTACTTTTTATTATTTTCAAAGGTTATATCATTTGAAAACTTAATAATTTTTAATTTTTTTTAAAATGTTAAAATATTATTTTGTTATAATAATCTAAATAATTATATATTATGTAAATTCAAATAAATAATTTTTTTTATAGATATTATGATGACAATAATAAATTAAATTAATAAACTATTATTATTAAGATAGATATTAAATAAAATTTATTTGCAAACCCAAAAATGATTTAAAATCAAAGTAAAATATATTAATAAGATAGATATTAAATAAAACTATTATTAATAAGATAAAATATACAGGTTTAAAAGATTATATATTTAGGAGTTTTGGGATTTAAGAATTTAGTGATTTAAGTATTTAGGCATTTAGTAGTTTTAAGTTTTATTTAAAAAATAAAATAACAAAAAAAATTTTTTGTTATTTGTTCTCATTTTTGAAGGATATAACCTTTGAAACTATAACAATTTTTAAATTTTTTTTTAAATGTGAATACTATATTTAGTTATGATAATCTTAATAATTATATATCATGTAAATTCAATATAAACTAATTATATTGATATATTATAATAATGATCATACAAATGATTAATAAACAATTATTAATAAGATAAATATTATTTAAAATATATTTATAAAACCTAAAATGATTCAAAATCAAAGTCAAATATTTTACTAAATATTAATTTTAAATTTTTAAATTTTTGCATCCATTTATAAGCTTATATATTTTTTGATGAAAATTAAATTATTTATATTATATTTGTCACACTAATAATTTCTTTTTTTATTTATATTTCTATAAAAATAACTAATAAATAATTAAAATGTATATATAAAATTATAATGAATACTAATAAAAATGAGATTTATGATTAATTATTTTGGGTATACCTATTTAATAGTTTAAGTTTATTGTGTTTTTGGGGTTAATGAGTTTATTGATTTATATGTTTACACATTTATGTGTTTATAGGTTGTATTTAATCAATGAAATAACAAAAAATGTATTTTTATGAATTTTCATGATTTTCAAAGGTTATAACCTTTGAAAATATAATAATTAATTAATAGTCCTAAAATATGAATACAATACTTAGTTATAATAATCTTAATAATTATATTTGGTATACCGGTTTAATGGATTATTAATTTAGGGGTTTTGTCATTTAGGAGTGTAGTAATTTATGTTTTTAGGCATTTAGTCATTTATAGTTTTTATTTATATAATAAAAATAAAAATAAATTTTTTTGATTTTATCTAATTTTCAAAGGTTATAACCTTTAAAAATAAAATAATTTTTAAATTTTTTGAAATGTGAATACAATGTATAATTATATTAATCTTACTAATTATATATCATATAAATTTATTTTAAACAATTTTAATGATAGATAGTAAAATAATTATCAAAAATTAAATTAATAAACTATTATTAATAATATAAATATTAATTAAAATATATTTACATAACACAAAATGATTCAAAATCAAATTAAAATATATTACTAAATAATAATATTTAATTTTCAAATATTTCATTCTTTTTATAAGCTTAAATTTAATTTTTATTAAAATAAATTATTTAAATAATATGTGTCTCACTCGAAAATTATTTTGTAATTAATTTTTCTAAAAAATTATATTTTAAATAATTAAAATGAATATTTAAAATTATAATAAATAGAAATAAAAATGAGATTTATTATTTATTTAGTAGTATATAGCTGTTAAAAGGTTTATCTATTTAGGGGTTTCGGGGTCTATGAGCTTACTGATTTAAGTAAGTAAGCATTTAATGATCTATAGGTTTTATTTAAAAAATGAAATAACAAAAAAATTATTTTTATTATTTTTTCTCATTTTTTAAGTTTATAACCTTTGAAATTATAATAAATTTAAAATTTTTCTCAAAAGTGAATATAATATTTAGTTATAATAATCATTATATTTATATATCATATAAATTCAATATAACCAATTTTATTGATAAATATTCTAATAATGTTAAAAAAATAAATAAATAATATATAATTAATAAGATAGATATCAATTAAAATATAATCACAAAACCTAAAATAATTCAGAAGCAAAGCAAAATATATTATAATATAATAATTTTTTATTTTGAATTTTTTTTTATTTTAAAAAGTCTATCTATATTTTTTGATTAAAAATAATTTACATAAATTATATTTGTCTAACTCATAATTTATTTTGTAATTAATATTTATATAAAAATAAACAAATAAATAATTAAAATGAATATTTAAAATTATAATGAAAAAATATATGAGTTATTTTAATTATTATTTAGGGTATACCAGTTTAATTTTAATTATATCTGTTTCACTAATAATTTATTTTGTAATTAATATTTCTATAAAAATAAACTGATAAATAATTAAAATAAAAATTTAAATTATATTGAATAAAAATTAAAATGAGATTTATGATTTATTATTATAGGTTTTATTGAAATAATAAAATAATAAAAAAAAATTTATAATTTTTTCTGATTTTCAAAGTTTATAACCTTTGATTCAAAATTAAAGTAAATATATAACTGGATAATAATTTTAAATTTTTAAATTTTTTCTTCTTTTATATGTGTATATATATTATTTCATTAAAAATAAATTATTTAAATTATATTTGGCGCACTCATAATTTATTTCGTAATAAATATTTCTATAACAATAAACTAATAAATAATTAAAATGAATATGTAAAATTATAATAAATACAAAAAATAATGAGATTTATTATTTATTAAGTAGTATACAGCTGTTATAAGGTTTATGTATTCGAGGGTTTCGGATTTTATGAGCTACTGATTTATGTAAGTAAACATTTAGTGGACTATAGGTTTGATTTAAAAAAGAAATAACAAAAAATTTATTTTTTGTATTCTTTCTCATTTTTTAAGATTAAAACCATTGAAAATATAATAATTTTTAAATTTTTTTCAAAAGTGAATACAATATTTATTTATAATAATTATAATAATTATATATCATATAAATTCAATATAAACAATTTTATTGATAGATATTCTAATAATTATCAAAAAATAAATTAAAAATCTATTATGAATAAGATTGATATTACTTAAAATATAATATCAAAACTTAAAAAGATTGAAAAGCAAAGCAAAATATATTACTTAATAATAAATTAATTAATAAACTAGTAATAAAAGAATGAGATAAATTAAAATATAATTGTAAAATCTAAAATGATTCAAAATCAAAATAAGATATATTAATAAAAAAAAATTTTAATTTTTTAAAATTTTGCCTCTTTTTATAAGCATATATTTTTGTTATGAAAAATAAATTATTTAAATTATACCTGTCTCACTAATAATTTACTTTGTAATTAATATTTATATGAAAATAAACTGATAAATAATTAAAATGAATATTTAAAATATAATGAATACTAATAAAAATGTGAATTATGATTTATTATTTAGACTATACTAATTTAATGTTTTGAGTATTTATGAGCTTCGTGGATTTGGAGTTTAGTCATTTTAGTATTGAGTCATTTAGTGGTTTATAGGTTTTATTTAAAAAATAAAATAAAATAAATAAAAATTATTTTTGTTATTTTTTCTAATTTTTCAAGATCATAACCTTTGAAAATATAATAATTTTTGAATTTTTGTTTTAAAAGTTAATACAATATGAAGTTAACAATCATAATAATTAAATATCATATAAATTCAATATAAATTATTTTATTGGTATATATTATAATAATGATCATACAAAAGATTAATAAAAAATTATTAATAAGATAAATATTGTTTAAAATATATTTGCAAAATTTTAAATGATTCAAAATCAAAGTGAAATATTTTACTAAATATTAATTTTAAATTTATAAATTTTTGTATCCATTTATATGTTTATATATTTATTGATGAAAAATAAATTTTTAAAATTATATTTGGCTCACTAATAATTTATTTTTTAATTTATATTTCTATAAAAATAAACTAATAAATAATTAAGATGTATGTTTAAAATTATAATAAATACTAATAAAAAAGATATTTATTATTTATTATATATAGTATACTTGTTTAATTGTTAAATTATTTAGTGGTTTTGTCATTTAGAAGTTTAGCAATTTATGTTTTTAGGCATTTAGTGGTTTATAGGTTTTATATATATAATAAAAATAAAAAAAAATATTGATTTTTTCTGATTTTGAAAGGTTATAATCTTTGAAAAGAAAATAATTTTTAAAATTTTTTGAAATGTGAATACAATGCTATAATTATATTAATCTTACTAATTATATATCATATAAATTAAATATAAACAATTTTAATGATAGATATTAGAATAATTATCAAAAATTAAATTAACAAACTATTATTAAAAATATAAATATTAATTAAAATATATTTACATAACACAAAATTATTCAAAATCAAATCAAAATATATTACTAAATAATAATATTTAATTTTAAAATTTGTCCTTCTATTTTTAAGCTTATATTTTTTTTTATTAAATATAAATTATTTAACTATTATTTGTCTAATTCGAAATTTATTTCGAATTAATATTTCTAAAAAATTAAACTATAAATAATTAAAATGAATATTTAACATTATAATAAATAGAAATATAAATGAGATTTATTATTAAATAAGTATAATATAGCTATTAAAATGTTTATGTATGTATCGGTTTTGGGGTTTATGAGCTTACTGATTTAAGTAAGTAATCATTTAATGATCTATAGGTTTTATTTAAAAAATAAAATAACAAAGAATTTATTTTTATTATTTTTTCACATTTTTTAATGTTATAACATTTGAAAATATAATAATTTTTAAATTTGTTTCAAACGTGAATACAATATTTATTTATAATAATCATAATAATTATATATCATATAAATTCAATATAAATAATTTTATTGATAGATATTCTAATAATTATCAAAAAATAAATTAAAAATCTATTATGAATAACATTGATATTACTTAAAATATAATATAAAAATCTAAAATGATTCAAAAACAAAGCAAAATATATAACTAAAAAATAATTATTTCTTTTTAAATTTTTATTCTTTTTATAAGCTTATCTATTATTTGATGAAGAATAATTTTTATTAATTATATTTTTAACTCATAATTTATTTTATAATTAATATATATATATAAATAAAAAACTAAAAAAATCTAAATGAATTTTTTAATTTATAATGAAACAAATAAAAAAATGAAATTTATTAATTATTATTTAGGGTATACCCATTTAAACGATTATCTATATATGGGTATCGAGATTTTGTAGTTTAATGATTTATGTGTTTAGGCATTAAGTGATTTATAGGTTTTATTTAAACAATGAAATAATAAAAAAAAATATTTTTTTTTGTTTTTTCAAATGTTCAATGGTTATAATCTTTGAAAATATAATAATTTTAAATATATTTTCAAAAGTGAATACAATATTTAGTTATAATAATTATTAAATTTATATATCATATAAATTAAATATAAATATTTTTATTGATAAATTTCTAATAATGATCGAAAAATAAATTAATAATCTATTATTAATAAGTTAGATATCAATTAAAATATAATTACAAAACCAAAAATGATTCATAAACAATGTAAAATATATTACTATATAATAATTTTTTGTTTTTAATTTTTTTCTTCTTTTAATAAGTTTATCTATATTTTTTTAGTTGAAAAATAATTTCTATAAATTATATTTGTCTAACTTATAATTTATTTTGTAATGAATATCTATATAAAAATTAACAAATAAAGAATTTAAATGAATATTTAAAATTATAATGAAAAAAATAAAAATGAGATTTATTATTATTATTATTATTTATTATTTATTATTTATTATTTATTATTTATTATTTACGATATACATGTTTAAAAAATGTATCTATTTAGGATTTTCCAGATTTAGAAGTTATTGATTTAAGTATTTAGGAATTTAATGGTTTATAGCTTTTATTTAAACAATGAAATAACAAAAAATTTATTTTTGATATTTTTTCAAATTTTTAATGTCATAACATTTGAAAATATAATAATTTTAAATTTTTTTAAAAATGTGAATACAATATTTAGTAATATTAATTATTATCACTATATATAATATAAACTAAATATAAATAATTTTATTTATAATATTATATCAATTATCAAAAAATAAATTAATAAACTATTATTAATATAATAGATAAAATTAAAATATAATTAAAAAACCTAAAATGATTCAAAATCAAAGTAAAATTTATTTCTAAAAAATAAATTTTGTTTAGTTTTTGCTTCATTTTATAAGCTTATATTTTTTTTGTTGAAAAATATATTATTTCAATTATATTTGTCACTCATAATTTATTTTGTAATTAATATTTCTATATATTATTTAAATTATATTTAAGGTTTACGAGTTTAAAGATTTAGGTATTTATGGGCGTCGGGGTTTAGGAGTTTAGAGATTTGTGTATTTAGGCATTTAATGGTTTATAAGTTTTATTTAAACAATGATATAACAAAAAATTTATAAATTTTTATTTTTGTTATTTTACTTTAAAATGTCACAATTATTTTAATTTTAAAATGTCATAATTAATTTAAATAATTTTAATCTTTTTATTTTACAAAATAAAATTAATTTTAAATTAATTTTATAGGTTTAAAAAATATTTTAATGGTTAATAGGTTTATAGGTTTTTGATATTTTTTCAAATTTTAAAATGTCATAACATTTGAAAATATAATAATTTTAAACTTTTTTAAAAATGTGAATACAATATTTAATAATAATAATTATTATAACTATATATAATATAAAATAAATATAAACAATTATATTCATAAATATTATATCAATTTTCAAAAAATAAATTAATAAACTATTATTAATATGATAGATATAAATTAAAATATAATTAAAAAACCTAAAATGATTCAAAATCAAAGTAAAATTTTTTATTCATAATAATTGTTTTTTAGTTTTTTCCATTATTTTATAAGCTTATATATTTTTTTGATGAAAAATACATTATTTAAATTATATTTGTCACTCATAATTTATTTTGTAATTAATATTTTATTAAATTATTTAAATTATATTTAATGTTTACAAGTTTAAAGGTTTAGCTATTTTGGGGCTTCAGGGTTTAAGAGTTTAGAGATTTATATATTTAGGCATTTAATGGTTAATAAGTTTTATTTAAACAATTATATAAGAAAAAAATTATTTTTGTTATTTTTTCTTATTTTTGAAGGTTATAACATTTGAAAATATAACAATTTTTAAATTTTTTAATATGTGAATACTATATTTTGTTATGATAATCTCAATAATTATATATCATGTTAATTCAATATAAACAATTATATTGATAGATATTATATTAATGATCAAAAAATAAATTAATAAACTATTCATAATAAGATAGATATTTTTTAAAATATATTTTCAAAACATAAATTTATACAAAATTAAAGTAAAATAAATTACTAAATAATAATGTTTTTGATGTTTTGCTTATTTTTATAAGTATATATTTATTGTTCTTATAAGTATATTATTTAAATTATATTTGTCTTCCTCATAATATATTTTGTAATTTATAATTCTATAAAAATAAACTAATAAATAATTAAAATGAATATTTAAAACTATAATGAATACAAATAAAATTAAAATTTATAATTTATTATTCACGATATAATAGTTTAATGGTTTAAGGATTTAGGTGTTTTGGGGTTTAGTGATTTAAGTGTTTAGGACTTTAGTGATTTATAGTTTTTATTTAAAGAATGAAAAAATAAAAAATTAAATTTTTTGATTTTTTTTAATTTTTGAAGTTTATATAACCTTTGAAAATATACTAATTTTTAAATTTTTTAAATGTTATATAATATTTAGTTATAATATTCTTTATAATTATATATAATGAAAACTCAATATAAATAATTTTATTAATAGATATTATAATAATGATCAATAAAAAATTAATAAACTATTATTAATAAGAATGATATAAATTAAAATATAATTGCAGAAACTAAAATGATTCAAAATCAAAATAAAATATATTACAAAATAATAAATTTTTGTTTTTAAAATTTTGCCTCTTTTTATTAGCATATATATTATTTTTGATAAAAAATAAATTTATTTAAAATAGATATGTCTCACAAATAATTTATTTTGTAATTAATATTTCTATAAAAATAAACTGATAAATAATTAAAATAAAAATTTAAAATTATACTTAATAAAAATTAAAATGAGATTTATGATTTATTATTAATGTATACCATTTTAATAGTTCAAGTATTTAGATGTTTTGTCATTTAAAAGTTTAACAATTTATATCTTTAGGCATTTACTAGTTTTTAAGTTTTTTTAAACAATAAAATAACAAAAAAAATTTTGTAATTTTTTGTTATTTTCATAGGTTATAATCTTTGAAAATATAATAATATTTAAAATTTTTTGAAATGTTAATGTAATATTTAGTTATAATAATTTTAATAATTATATATCATATAAATTCAATATAAACAATTTTATTGATAGATATTATAATAATGATCAAAGATTAAATTAATAAACTATTAATTAATAGATTAATATTAATTAAAAAATATTTACAAAATCCAAATTGATTCAAAATTAAAGTAAAAAATATTACTGCATAATAATTTTTATTTTTTAAATTTTTACTAATTTTATAAGTGTATATATATTTTTTGATTAAAAATAAATTATTTAAATTATATTTATCACAATCATAATTTATTTTGTAATAAATATTTCTATAAAAATAAACTTATAAATATAATAAAATGAATATTTAAAATAATAATAAATTGAAATAAAAATTATATTTCTTAATTATCAAGTAGCATATAGCAGTTTAATGGTTTATGTATTTAGGCATTACGGGCCTTAAAAGTTTACTGATATTAAGGTGTATGCATTTAGTGCTTTATAGGTTTTATTTAAAAATTAAAATAACAAAAGATTTATTTTTATTATTTGTTGATATTTTAAAAGGTCATAACCTTTGAAAATATAATAATTTTTAAATTTTTTTCAAAAGTGAATTCAATATTTAGTTATAATAATCATTATATTTATATATCATATAAAATCAATATAAACAATTTAATTTATAAATATTCTAAAAATGATCATAAAATAAATTAATAATCTATTATTATTAAGATCGGTATCAATTAAAATACAATAAAAAAACCTAAAATGATTCAGAAGAAATCAAATATATTACTATATAATAATTTGTTGTTTTGGAATTTTTTTTTCTTTTAAAAAGTTTATCCATATTTTTTTGATTAAAATTAATTTACATAAATTATATTTGTATAACTTATAATTTATTTTTTAATTAATATATATATATAAATAAACAAATAAATAATTAAAATAAAAATTTAAAATTATAATGAAAAAAATAATATTGAGATTTATTCTTTATTATTTTAGGTATTCCATTCTAATTTAAATTAGATCAGTCTCACTTATAATTTTTTTTGTAATTAATATTTCTATAAAAATAAACTAATAAATAATTAATAAAAATTAAAAATTATACTAAATAAAAATTAAAATGAGATTTATGAATTATTATTATTGTATCTAGTTTAATATTTTAAGTATTTAGAGGTTTTTTCGTTTAATACTTTAGCGATTTATGTTTTTAGGCATTTAGTGGTTTATAGGTTTTATTTAAACAATGAAATACAAAAAACTTATTTTTGATATTTTTTCACTTTTTCAAAGGTTATAACCTTTGAAAATAAAATAATTTTATAATTTTATTATAAATGTGAATACAATATTTATTAATAATAATCATTATTATTATATATAATATAAACTAAATATAAACAATTTTATTGATAGATATGATATCAATTATCAAAAAATAAATTAATATGCTATTATTAATATGATAGATATAAATTAAAATATAATTGCAAAAAATATTCAAAATCCATGTAAAATTTATACTAAATAATAATTTTTTTTAGTTTTTGCTTCTTTTTATAAGCTTATATTTTTTTTGATGAAAAATAAATTATTTAAATTATATTTGTATCACTCATAATTTATTTTGTAATTAATATTTTAATAAATTATTTAAATTATATTTAAGGTTTACAAGTTTAAAGGTTTAAGTATTTAGCGGCTTTTGTGTTTAGGAGTTTCGAGGTTTAACTGTTTAGGCATTTATTTGTTTATATGTTTTATTTAAACAATGATATAACAAAAAATTTATTTGTATTAAATTTTTAAATTTTGAAGGTTATAACCTTTGAAAATATAATAATTTTTAAATTTTTTTCAATTGTAAATATAATGTTTAGTTATAATAATCTTAATAATTATAAGTCATTTAAATTCAATATAAATAATTACATTGCTAGATATTATAATAATGATCAAAAAAATGTAATAAACTATTATTAATAAGATAGATATTATATAAAATATATTTGCAAAATCTATATTTATTCAAAATCAAAGTAAAATATATTACTTAATAATAGTTTTTTTAATGTTTTGCTTTTTTTATAACTTTATATTTTTGTTATAATAAATAAATTATTTAAATTAATTTGTCTTACTCATAATTTATTTTTTAATTTATAATTCTATAATATTAAACTAATAAATAATTAAAATAATTATTTAAAATTATATTGAAAACAAATAAAATTTAGATTATAAATTTTTTTTTAAATGTGAATATAATATTTAGTTATAATAATATTGATAATTTTTTTAATAGCTTATGTATTTATGGGCTTAGAGGATTAGGAGTTTAGTCATTAAGAATTTAGGTATTTTGTGGTTTATAGATTTTATTTAAAAATTCTAATAACAAAAAATTTAAATTTTTATTTTTTCTTATTTTCAAAAGTTATAACCTTAGAAAACATAATAATTTTTAAATTTTTTTAAAATGTGAAAATATTATTTTGTTATAATAATCTAAATAATTATATATTATGTAAATTCAATATAAATAATTTTTTTATAGATATTATGATGATGATAATAAAATAAATTAATAAACTATTATTAATAAGATAGATATTAAATAAAATTAATTTGCAAAACCTAAAATGATTCAAAATCAAAGTAAAATATATTAATAACATAGATATTAAATAAAACAATTATTAATAAGATAAAATATATATGTTTAAAAGATTATATCTTTAGGAGTTTTGGGATTTAAGAATTTAGTGATTTAAGTATTTAGGCATTTAATAATTTATAGGTTTTATTTAAAAAATAAAATAACAAATTTTTTTTTTGTTATTTGTTCTCATTTTTGAAGGATATAACCTTTGAAACTATAAAAATTTTTAAATTTTTTTTAAATGTGAATACTATATTTAGTTATGATAATCTTAATAATTTTATATCATGTAAATTCAGTATAATCAATTATATTGATATATATTATAATAATGATCATACAAAAGATTAATAAATAATTATTAATTAGATAAATATAATTTAATATATATTTACAAAACATATAATGATTCAAAATCAAAGTGAAATATTTTACTAAATATTAATTTTAAATTTTTAAATTTTTAAATTTTTGTATCCATTTATAAGCTTATATATTTTTTGTTGAAAAATAAATTTTTTATATTATATTTGTCTCACTATTAATTTCTTTTTTAATTTATATTTCTATAAAAATAACTAATTAATAATTAAAATGTATATATAAAATTATAATGAATACTAATAAAAATGAAATTTATTATTTATTATTTTGGGTATATCTATTTAATGGTTTAAGTTTATTGTGTTTTTGGGGTTAATGAGTTTATTGATTTATATGTTTACGCATTTAGGTTTTATTTATTGATTTATAGGTTTTATTTAATCAATGAAATAACAAAAAATGTATTTTTATGAATTTTCGTGATTTTCAAAGTTTATAACCTTTGAAAATATAATAATTTGTTAATAGTTCTAAAATATGAATACAATACTTAGTTATAATAATCTTAATAATTATATTTGATGTAAATTCAATATAAAAAATTTTATTAATATATATTATTTTGATGATCAAAAAATAAATTAATAATCTATTATTAATAAGTCAGATATTAATTAAAATATATATGCAGAACCCAAAATAATTCAAAATCAAAGTAAATTATATTACTAAATAAAATTTAAAATTTTTGAAAATTTGTTTATTTTTATAAGCTTATATTTTTTTTCAAAAAAAATATTTTATTTAAATTATATATGTCTCACTCATTATTTATTTTGTAATTAATATTTATATAAAAATAAACTAAAAAATAATTAAAATAAATATTTAAAATTATAAAGAATACAAATAAAAATGAGATTTATTATTTATTATTTAGGTTATATAGGTTTAATGGTTTAAGTATTTAGGGGATTTTGGGGTTTAGGAATCTAGATATTTAAATGTTAAGGCATTTAGTGGTTTATAAGTTTTAATTAAATAATAAAATAATAAAAACATTATTTTTGTGATTTTTTATCATTTTTGAAGGTTATCACCTTGGAAAATATAATAAATTTAAATTTTATTCAAATGTAAATATAATATTTAGTTATAATAATCATAATAATTATAAGACATTTAAATTCAATATAAGTAATTTTATTGTTAGATATTATAAAATTGATCAAATAATAAATTAATAAACTATTCTTAATAAGATTGATATCAATTAAATTATAATTGCAAAACCTATATATAAATTCAAAATCAAAGTAAAATATATTACAAAATAATAATTTTTTGTTTTTAAATTTTTACTTCTTTTTATAAGCTTATATTTTTTTTTGATTAAAAATAAATTATTAAAATTATAGTTGTCTCGCTCATTATTTATTTTGTAATTAAAATTTCTATAAAAAATAAACTAATAAATAATAAAAATGAATATTTAAAATTAGAATGAATACAAATTAAAATGAGATTTATGATTTATTATATGTGGTATATAGGTTTAATGGTTTGATTATTTAGGAGTTTTGTCATTTAGTAGTTTATCAATTTATGTTTTTAGGCATTTAGTGGGTTATTGGTTTTATTTATATAATTAAAATAATAATTTTTTTTAGATTTTTTCTGATTTTCAAAGGTTATAACCTTTTAAAATAAAATAATTTTTAAATTTTTTGAAATGTGAATACTATGTATAATTATATTAATCTTACTAATTATATCTCATATAAATTCAATATAAACAAAATTAATGATAGATATTATAATAATGATCAAAAATTAAATTAATAAACTATTATTAATAATATAAATATTAATTAAAATATATTTACATATCATAAAATGATTAAAAATCAAATCAAAATATATTACTAAATAATAATATTTAATTTTAAAATTTTTTCTTCTTTTTATAAGCTTATTTTTTTTATTGATTAGCAATAAATTATTTAAATAATATCTGTCTCACTCGAAATTTAATTTGTATTTAATTTTTCTAAAAAATTAAAATATAATTAATAAAAATGAATATTTAAAATTATAATAAATAGAAATAAAAATGAGATTTATTATTTATTAAGTATTATAAAGCTGTTATAAAGTTTATGTATTTAGGGGTTTCGAGTTTTATGAGCTACTGATTTAAGTAAGTAATATTTAGTGGTCTATAAGTTTTATTTAAAAAAGAAATAATAAAAAATTTATTTTTTGTATTCTTTCTCATTTTTTAAGATTAACCTTTGAAAATATAATAATATTTAAAATTTTTCGAAATGTGAATACAATATTTAGTTCTAATAATATTAATAATTATATTTTATATAAATTCAATATAAACAATTTTATAGATAGATAATATAATAATCATCAAAATTTAAATTAATAAACTATTAATAAAAAGATTATATATAATTTATTAAAAAATATTTACAAAACTCAAATTGATTCAAAATTAAATTAAAATATATTACCGGATAATAATTTTTAATTTTTAAATTTTTAATTCTTTTATAAGCATATATATATTTTTTGATTAAAAATAAATTAATTAAAATATATATGTCGCTCTTATAATTTAATTTGTAATAAATATTTCTATAAAAATAAACTAATAAATAATTAAAATGAATATTTAAAATTATAATAAATAGAAATAAAAATGAGATTTATTAATTATTAAGTAGTATACATCTGATATAAGGTTTATGTATTTAGGAGTTTCGGGTTTTATGAGCTACTGATTTAAGTAAGTAAACATTTAGTGGTCTATAAGTTTTATTTAAAAAAGAAATAACAAAAATTTATTTTTTGTATTCTTTCTCATTTTTTAAGATTATAACCTTTGAAAATATAATAATATTTAAAATTTTTTGAAATGTGAATACAATATTTAGTTATAATAATATTAATAATTATATATCATTAAAATTCAATATTTGCAATTTTATTGATAGATAATATAATAATCATCAAAATTTAAATTAATAACTATTAATAAAAAGATTGATATTAATTAAAAAAAATTTACAAATCAGAAATTGATTCAAAATTAAAGTAAAATATATTACTGGATAATAATTTTAAATTTTTAAATTTTTACTTCTTTTATAAGCATATCTTTTTTTTGATTAAAAATAAATATATTAAATATATGTGTCACTCTCATAATTTTATTTGTAATAAATATTTCTATAAAAACAAACTAATAAATAATTAAAATGAATATTTAAAATTATAATAAATAGAAATAAAAATTAGATTTATTAATTATTAAGTAGTATATAGCGGTTTAATGGTTTATGTTTTTAGGCATTATGAGGTTTAGGTGTTTACTAATTTAACTATGTATGCATTTAGTGGTTTATAGATTTTATTTAAAAAAAATAATAGAAAATTTATTTATATTATTTTTTAATATTTTCAAAGGTTATAACCTTTGAAAATATAATAATTTTAAAATATTTTTTAAATGTGAATACAATATTTAGTTATAATAATCATTATATTTATATATCATATAAATTCAATATAAACAATTTTGATGATAAATATTTAATAATGATCACAAAATAAATTAATAATCTATTATTGATAAGATAGATATCAATTAAAATATAATTACAAAACCTAAAATGATTCAGAAGAAAAGCAAAATATATTACTATATAATATTTTTTTGTTTTGAAATTTTTTTTTCTTTTAAAAGGTATATCAATAAGTTTTTGATGAAAAATAATTTGTCTAAATTATATTTGTCAAACTCAATTTATTTTGTATTTAATATTTATATATAAATAAACAAATAAATAATTAAAATGAATATTTAAAAATATAATGAAAAAAAATGAGATTTATTATTTATTATTTATTATTTAGGGATACTGGTTTAATTTAAATATGATCTATCTCACTAATAATTTATTTTTTAATTAATATTTCTATAAAATAAATTGATAAATAATTAAAATAAAAATTTAAAATTATAATGAATAAAAATTTAAATGAGATTAATGATTTATTATTAATGTATAACAGTATAATGATTTAAGTATTTAGAGGATTTTTCATTAGGAGTTTAGCTATTTATGTTTTTAGGCTTTTAGAGGTTTATATTTTTTATTTAAAAAAATAAAATAACAAAAAAATTTTCTATTATTTTTTATCATTTTCATAGGTTATAACATTTGAAAATATAATAATATTTAAAATTTTTTGAAATTTTAATGCAATATTTTGTTATAATAATATTAATGATTATATATCATATAAATCCAATTTGAAAGTAACTTATATTACTTGATAATAATTTTTAATTTTTAAATTTATACTTCTTTTATAAGCGTATATTTTTATTAGATACATAATATATTATTTAAATTATATTCGTCCCACTCATAATTTATTTTGTAATAAATATTTCTAAATAAATACACTAATAAATAATTAAAATGAATAATTAAAAATATAATAAATAGCAATAAAAAATAGATTTATTAATTATTAATTTGTATTTAGCAGTTTAATTGTTTATGTATTTAGGCATTACGGGGTTTTGGAGTTTACTGATTTAACGTTATATGCACCCAGTAGGGCTGCTCATGGGACTCGGAGATTCCTGACTCGACCCGAAGTCTTGTCTCGAAAGAATCGGGACTGAGAAAAATCCGTTGACGTTGACTTTTCTCGTCCCGTTCTGTCATGTATTTTTTTTTTTGGGACTGTTCCGGATATTAAGCAATGTCTATCCCAAGAACCGTTCCATCCTAAAAAAGTGATACTAGAACCAGGAATATATATATATATATATATATATATAATGAAGATGCCACCAATTCTGCTACTGCCCATCCAATTCCGATGCACCTATTGCTGTTCTGACGAGTTCCATGCCACCTCACGTCGTTCCAGCCGTGTTCAGTTAGGTCCAGCCCTTGTCCGTCGCACTTCTGGTTGCCTCAACCGTGTCTCAGATGCCACCAGCCTTTTGGGTTTTTTCTCTGACGAGAATTGAGTGATTAATTATTATTATTATTATTATTATTATTATGTGTCTCAGTTAGTTTTGTTGAGTATTGGTTGTGGTGTTATGGTTGGGCCTAATGAGTGGGTTGAATGTGTTATAGTCATTTTGTAGAGCTTGCTTGTTTGAAATATTTATATGTATTTATGCTTAACATATCATATTAATTAATGGCAATGTAGATGGCACAATCCAGCAGTAAACAAAAAATACAATAAATTGAAGATGATCACATCTAAAATGATCAAAGTACTGGTAAATCCAATTATCATCCTTTCACGAACCCTCCTATTGTTACAGCAGGTTCTTCAATTCCAATTGTAAAAGAAAGACAAGGTACATCTAAACATCAAGCTCATAAAAATTATAAGTCTGCTATTTGGGAAACTTTTGAAATATTAGTTGATTCAAAGGGGAATGAAACTGGTAGGGTAGCTTTTATATGGTGTAGGAAAGAATATTTGGCAAAAAGTGATCAAGGTACTTCGGGTTTATGGAAAGACTTGAGAGAGACTCGTAGAAAAATTTCACACGCACTAAAATTAATAGAAGCTCACAAAGGTAAAGACAAGTCACAATCTTTGTTGAGTTTCACTAAAGGTACTAGTTCAGATGATAACAAATTAACTTGTTGGCAATTTGATCAACAACTAGTTAGGGAGGCTTTGGTGAAAATGATCATAAAAGTTGAATTGCCTTTTTGTTTTGGTGAGAGGGATGAGTTTAAGTAGTTTTGTGAAGTTAGTGTGCCTCAATTTAAAATTCCATCTACGTACTCTATATTGAGGGATTGTTTTTCTTTGTTTGTGAAGGAAAAGAAGAAATTATTTGATAGCATATCATATCATTGTTGTATAGTTTCATTGACTGCCGACACTTGGACTAGCATTCAGAATTTGTCTTATATATGTTTGACTATTCATTTCATTGATTCTCAATAGAATATGCATAAAAGGCTTTTGAACTTTTGTGTAATTAAAAGTCATTCTGGAGTTAATATTAGAAATGCTATTGAGTTTTGCATGAATGAATGGGGTTAGAGAAAGTTGATGTGCATTACTATTGACAATACATAAAATAATGATGTTGAAGTTGAACAATTGAAAAAAAGGCTTGGGAAGAAAAGTGTTGTACCTTTGAGAGGCGAGCATTTTCATATGAGATGTGCTCATATCCTAAACATAATTGTCAGAGATGGCATTGCAGTAGTTGAGGGTGCTATTCAAAAAATTTGAGGTGTGGTAAAATATGTGAGGTGCAGTCCTAAAAGATTAGATATGTTTAAGTTATGTGTTGAATAAGTAAACTTGACATATGGATCTTCATTGCAATTAGATTGTCCTACAAGATGAAATTCAACTTAATTGATGCTAAAAACTGATATAAAATATCAACAAGAATTTGATAAGTTGGAGGACAAAGACAAAAGGTTTTTGAAAAAGTTTGGTTCAAAGGTTCCAACTGAGAGAGACTGAACAAACGCCAAAATTTTGTCTCGTTTCTTGAAAACTTTTTATGAGGTAACTTCTAAATTTTCTGGCTCATAATATTTTACCTCTAGTGTTTATTTTAATAAGATTATTCGAATTTTGAAAAAAAGTGAGCTTTGTGAAAATAGTAGAGATACAATGGTGACTGAAATGGGTATGAAAATGAGGCATAAATTCAAAAAATATCGAGGTTCTCTTCAGTCAACAAATATTATGCTTTTTGTAGCAGTAGTGTTGGATCCTAGATATAAGCTCAAATATCTCATGGTTAAGTACACTTAGCATTATGGAGAGGAATTGGCTAAAAATTTGGTGAAAAAGGTTATAAATGCTTTTAATGAGATGATGGATGATTATAAAGATTTAACCGAAGATGAATCAAAAGAAGATGATTTCTCTTCTACCATGTTGAAGAATAATGATGATTTCTTTGATGGTAGTGATACTTATGTTGATGATTTTTTGTTGAATTGGAGAAAGAACAAGAAGTTGCGGCTTTGGAAGAGTTGGATAGGTACTTGGAGGACAAACTTGAAAAAAATAGAATTGATTTTGATCTTCTAAATTGGAGGAAGGTAAATGAGGTCATTGTATCCTCTTTTAGCAAATGTAGCAAGGGATGTATCTCCTATCCAAGCATCTACTATAGCATATGTATCTACATTTAGCACTGGGGGGAGAACTTTAAATAAATTTAGGAGTTCTTTAACACCTATTACAGCTGAAGATCTCATATGTTTACAAGATTGGTTGAGAAGCTCAAACAAACCTATTGAAATTGAAGAATTAGTTCAAGTCTTTGATGATAATGAATCAGGATAGTATACAAATCTTGTAAATTTTAATTTCACTTTTACTTATTTTATTCATTTAATTTAATAAAAATATGGTTCAATTACAATTTTCAGAGGGGTCACAAGATCCAAATATTATTCCAACTATAGTTGGCCAACTAAATTTGGAATGTGTGTATTAAATTTTATAAGGTAATATTTTGTTTTTTTATTACTCTTTCATTTTAGATATTTATGTCTACATGATTAACACGTTTTCATCTTTGGTTGTCCTTCTACAATAATACTAAATTTTATTACTATTTCAAAGGTTATAACCTTAAAAATGAGAAAAAATAACAAAAAAATGAATTTTTCATTATATCATTGTTTAAATAAAACTTATAAACCATTACATTCCTAAACACATAAATCTTTAAACTCCTAAACCCCAAAGCCCCTATATACTTAAAACTTTAAACTCGTAAACCTTAAATATAATTTAAATAATTTTTTGAAATATTAATTACAAAATAAATTATGAGTGATACAAATATAATTTAAATAATTTATTTTTTATGAAATAAAATATAATTTAATAAAATGAGTCAAAAACTAAAAAACAAAAATTATTATTTAGTAATAAATTTACTTTGATTTTTAATAATTTTAGTTTTTGTAATTAAATTTTAATTTATATCTATCAGATTAATAATAGTTTATTAATTTATTTTTTGATAATTGATATAATATTTATCAATAAAATTGTTTATATTTAGTTGATATTATATATAGTTATAATAATTATTATTACTAAATATTGTATTCACATTTTTAAAAAATTTTAAAATTATTATATTTTCAAAGGTTATAATCTTTTAAAATTTGAAAAAATGTCAAAAATAATTTATTTGTTATTTCATTGTTTAAATAAAACCTATAAACTACTAAATGCCTAAATACTTAAATGAATAACTTCTAAATCTTGACAACCCTAAATAGATATGTTTTTTAATCAGATATATCCTAAATAATAAGCAATAAATCTCTTTTTTATTTTTTTCATTATAATTTTAAATTTTCATTTTTATTATTTATTTGTTTATTTTTATATAAATATTAATTACAAAATAAAATAAGAGTTACACAATTATAATTTATTTGAATTATTTTTCATCAAAAAAAATATAGATAAACTTATTAAAAGAAAAAAAAATTAAAAACAAAAAATTATTATATAATAATATAATTTGCTTTGCATCTGAATCCTTATTGGTTTTGTAATTATATTTTAATTGATATCTATGTTATTAATAATAGATTATTAATTTATATTTTGATCATTATTAGAATATTTATCAATAAAATTGTATGTATTGAATTTATATGATATTTAAATATAATGATTATTATAACTAAAGATTGAATTCACTTTGGTAAAAAATTTTAAAATTATTATATTTTCAAAGGTTATAACCTTTGGAAATATGAAAAAATAATAAAAATAAATTATATGTTATTTTATTTTTTAAATAAAACATATAAACCACTAAATGCATACACAGTTATATCAGTAAACTCCTAAACCCCGTAATTCCTAAAAACATAAACCATTAAACTACTATATACTACTTAATAATTAATAACTTGAATTTTTATTTCTATTTAATATTATTTTAAATATTCATGTTAATTATTTATTAGTTTATTTTTATAGAAATTTCTATTACAAAATAAATTATGAGTGAGACACATATAATTTAAATAATTTATTTTTAATCAAAAAATATATATATGCATATAAAAGAATTAAAAATATAAAAATTAAAAATTATTATCCAGTAATTTATTTTACTTTAATTTTGAATCAATTTCGGTTTTGTAAATATTTTTTTATTAATATGTATCTTATTATTAATAGTTTATTAATTTAATTTTGATCATTATTATAATATCTATCAATAAAATTTTTAATATTAAATTTATATCATATATAATTATTAATATTATTATAACTAAATATTATATTCACATTTCAAAGAATTTTAAATATTAATTTATTTTTAATGGTTATAAAATTTGAAAATCAGAAAAAATCTATAAAAAAAATTTATTTTTTTTATATAAAAAAAACCTATAAACCACTAAATGCCTAAAAACATAAATTGATAAACTCCTAAACGACAAAACTCCTAAATAATCAAACCATTTTACCGGTATACCACATATAATAAATCATAAATCTCATTTTGATTTGTATTCATTATAATTTTAAATATTCATTTTAATTATTTATTAGTTTATTTTTTATAGAAATATTAATTACAAAATAAATAATGAGTAAGACAAATATAATTTTAATAACTTATTTTTAATTAAATAAAATATAAGCTTATAAAAAGAAGTAAAATATAAAAACAAAAAGTATTATTTAGTAATTTATTTTACATTGATTTTGAAGCATTATATATAGGTTTTGCAATTATATTTTAATTGCTATCAATCTTATTAATAAAAGTTTATTAATATATTATTTGATCATTTTTATAATATCTAACAATAAAATTGCTTATATTCAATTTAAATGTCTTATAATTATTAAGATTATTATAACTAAATATTATATTTACTTTTGAAAAAAATTTCAAAATTATTATATTTTCAAAGGATATAACCTTCAAAAATTAGAAAGAATAAAAAAAATTAATTTTATGTTATATCATTGTTTAAATAAAAATTATAAACTACTAAATCCCTAAACACTTAAATCTCTAAACTTTTTAACACAAAAGCCCCTAAACACATTAACCTTTAAACTCGTAAACCTTAATTATTATTTAAATAATTTAATAAAATATTAATTACAAAAAAATTATTAGGGATTCATATTTAATTTAAATAATTTATTTTTCATCGAAAAAAACATATAAGCTGATAAAAAGAAGCAAAAACTAAAAAACATAAATTATTATTTAGTAATAAATTTTAATTTGATTTTAAATAATTTTAGGTTTTGCAATTATATTTTAATTTATATCTATCATATTAATAATAACATATTAATTTATTTTTTGATAATTGATTTAATATCTCTTAATAAAATTATTTATATTTTGTTTATATTTTATATAATTAAAATAATTATTATTACAAAATATTGTATTTAATTTTTTTTAAAATTTTAAAATTATTATATTTTTAAATGTTATAACCTTTGAAAATGTGAGAAAATATCAAAACTAATTTTCTTGTTATTTCATTGTTTAAATAAATCCTATAAACCAACAAAATGCCTAAACACATAAATCAATAACTCCTAAATCTCTAAAATCCTAAAAAGATAATCTTTTTAAACTAGTATAACCTAAATAAGAAATAATAAATCTCAATATTATTTTTTTTATTTTAATTTAAAATATTCATTTTAATTATTTTTTGGTTTATTTTTATATAAATATTAATTACAAAATAAATTATGATTTAGACAAATATAATTTATATAACTTTTTTTTCATCGAAAAATATAGATAAACTTATAAAAAGAATAAAAAATTTAAAAACTAAAATTTATTATATAGTAATATATTTTGCTCTACTTCTGAATCATTTTAGGGTTTGTAATTATATTTTAATTGATATATATCTAATTAATAATTGTTTATTAATTTATTTTTTGATCATCATTAGAATATTTATCAATAAAATTGTTTATATTGAATTTATATGATATATAAATATAATGATTATTATAACTAAATATTGAATTCACTTTTGAAATAAATTTAAAAATTATTATATTTCCAAAGGTAACCTTTGGAAATATGAAAAAAATAATAAAAATACATTTTTTGTTAATTTATTTTTTAAATAAAACCTATAAACCACTAAATGCATACACAGTTATATCAGTAAACTCCTAAACCCCGTAATACCTAAATACATAAACCATTAAACCGCTATATACTAATTAATAATTAATAAATTGAATTTCTATTTAAATTTTTTATAATTTTAAATATTCATTTTAATAATTTATTTGTTTATTTTTATAGAAATCTTTATTACAAAATAAATTATGAGTGCGACACATATAATTTAAATAATTTATTTTTAATCAAAAAATATATATACGCTTTTAAAAGAAGTATAAAAGAAGTATTAATAAAAATTAAAAATAATTATCAACTAATATATTTTACTTTAATTTTCAATCAATTTGGGTTTTGTAAATATTTTTTAATTAATATCTATCTTATTATAAATAGTTTATTAATTTAATTTTTGATCATTATTTTAATATCTATCAATAAAATTATTTAAATTTATTTTATATGATATAGAATTATTAAAATTATTATAACTAAATATTGTATTCAAATTTCTAAAAATTTTAAATATTATTAAATTTTCAAAGGTTATTACATTTGAAAATGACAAACAATTACAATTTTTTTTGTTATTTTATTGTTTAAATAAAACTTATAAATCACTAAATGCATAAAAACATGAATTGCTAAACTCCTAAACGACAAAACCTCAAAATACTTAAACCATTAAACTGGTATACATTATTAATAAATCATAAATCTCATTTTAATTTTTATTCAGTATAATTTTAAATTTTTATTTTAATTATTTATCAATTTATTTTTATAGAAATATTAATTATAAAATAAATTATTAGTGAGACAGATATAATTAAAATTAAACCGATATACCCTAAATAATAAATAATGAATTTCATTTTTTTTCATTATAATTTTAAATATTCATTTTAATTATTTATTTGTTTATTTTTATATAAATATTAATTAAAAAATAAATTATGAGTTAGACAAATATAATTTATGTTTATTAATTATAATCAAAAAAATATAGATAAACATTTTAAAATAAAAAAAATCAAAACATATAATTATTATATGGTAATATATTTTGCTTTGCTTATGAATCATTTTATGTTTTGTAATTATATTTTAATTGATATCTATCTTATTAATAATAGATTATTAATTTATTTTTTGATCATTATTAGAATATTAATCAATAAAATTGTTTATATTTAATTTATATGATAAATAAATATAATGATATTTATAACTAAATATTGAATTCACTTTTAAAAAAAATTTAAAAATTATTATATTTTCAAAGGTTATAACCTTTGAAAATATCAAAAAATAATAAAAATAAATATCTTGTTATTTTATTTTTTAAATAAAACCTATAAACCACTAAATGCATACACAATTAAATTAGTAAATACCTAAACCCCATAATACCTAAATACATAAACCATTAAACTGTTATATAATACATAATAATTAATAATTTTAATTTTGATTTCTATTTATTATAGTTTTATATAATAATTTTAATTATATATTAGTTTATTTTATAGATATATTTATTATAAAATAAATTATGAGTGCGACAAATATAATTTAAATAATTTATTTTTAATAAAAAAAATATATATGCTTTTAAAAGAAGTAAAATTTTAAAAATTAAAATTTATTATCCAGTAATATATTTTACTTTAATTTTGAATCAATTTGGGTTTTGTAAATAATTTTTAATTAATATCTATCATATTATTAGTAGTTTATTAATTTAATTTTTGATCATTATTATAATATCTATCAATAAAATTTTTTATATTGAATTTATATCAAATATTATTACTAATATTATTATAACTAAATATTGTTTTCACATTTCAACAAATTTTAAATATTATTATATTTTCAAAGGTTATAAGCTATGAAAATGAGAAAAAATTACAAATTTTTTTTTTGTTATTTTATTGATTAAATAAAACCTATAAACTACTAAATGCCTAAAAACCTAAATCGATAAACTTTTAAAAGACAAAACTTCTAATTACTTAAACCATTAAACTAGTATAGATTAATAATAAATCATAAATATCATTTTTATTTTTATTAAGTATAATTTTAAATTTTTATTTTAATTAATTTTCAGTTTATTTTTATAGAAATATTCAATACAAAATAAATTATTAGTAGGACAGATCTAATTTAAATTAGACTGGTATACCCTAAATAATAAATAATAAAACTCAATTTTTTAATTATACTTTTAAATATTCATTTTAATTATTTATTTGTTTATTTTGATATAAATATTAATTACAAAATAATTTATGAGTTACACAAATATAATTTATATAAATTATTTTTCATCAAAAAATTATAGATAAACTTTTTAAAAGAAAAATAATTTTAAAACAAAAAATTATTGTATAGTAATATATTTTGCTTTGCTTCTGAATCATTTTAGGTTTTATAAATATATTTTAATTGATATCTATCTTATTAATAATAGATTATTATGTTATTTTTTCATCATTATTAGAATATTTATCAATAAAAATGTTTATATTGAATTTATATAATAAATAAATATAATGATTATTATAACTAAATATTGTATTCACTTTTGAAAAAAAATTTAAAATTATTATATTTTCAAAGTATCTAACCTTTGAAAATGTGCAAAAAAAAATTATTTTTTCTTTGTTATTCTATTGTTTAAATAAAATCTATACACCACTAAATGCCTAAGCATTTAGATCACTAAACTACAAAATCCAGATACCCCTATATAGATAATCCTTAAAATAGGTATACCCTAAATAATAATTAATAAATTTCATTTTTTTTGTTTTCATTATAATTTAAAAAATATTTTGATTGTTTAGTTTTTTATTTTTATATATGTATTAATTATATAATAAATTATGAGTTAAAAATTTAATTAATAAAAATTATTTTTCATCCAAAAATTGATAATCTTAATAAAAGAATAAAAATTTAAAAATAAATAATTATATTTAATAATATATTTTGCTTTGATTTTGAATAATTTTAGGTTTTGATATTATATTTTAAGTAATATCAATCTTATTCATAATAGATTTTTAATTTATTTTTTGATTATTATTAGAATATCTATCAATAAAATTATTTATATTGAATTTATATGATATATAATTATTATGATTATTATAAATAAATATTGTATTCACTTTTGAACAAAATTTAATAATTATTATATTTTCAATGGTTGTATATTTAAAAAATAAAAAAAATAATAAAAATAATAAAAATAATAAAAATAAATTTTTAGTTATTTTATTTTTTAAATAAAACATATATACCATTAAATGCTTACTTACTTAAATTAGTAATCTCATAAACCTCGAAACCCCTAAATACATAAAGAATTTAACATCTTTATACTACTTAATAAATAATAAATCTCTTTTTTATTACTATTTATTATAATTTTAAATATTCATTTAAATTATTTATAGTTTAATTATTTAGAAAAATTAATTACATAATAATTTACGAGTAAGTCAAATATTATTTAAAAAATTTATTTTTAATCAAAAAAAAATATAAGCCTATAAATAGTAGGACAAATTTAAAAATTAAATATTATTATTTAATAATATATTTTAATTTGATTTTGAATCATTTTGTGTCATGTAAATATATTTTAATTAATATTTATATTATTAATAATAGTTTATTAATTTAATTTTTGATCATTATTATAATATATATCATTAAAATTGTTTATATTGAATTTATATGATATATAATAAGTTAGATTAATATAATTATACATTATATTCTATTTTATAAAATTTTTAAAATTATTTTATTTTCAAAGGTTATAACCTTTGAAAATCAGAAAAAATCTAAAAAAATTTATTATTATTATATAAATAAAACTTATAAACCACTAAATACCTAAAAACAAAAATTGTTAAACTTTTAAACGACAAAACTACTAAATAATCAAACCATTAAACTGGTATACCACATATAATAAAGCATAATTCTTATTTTAATTTGTATTCATTATAATTTTAAATATTCATTTTTATTATTTATTAGTTTATTTTTTATATTAATATTAATTACAAAATAAATAATGAGCGAGACAACTATATTTTTAATAATTTATTTTTAATTAAAAAAATATAAGCTTATAAAAATAAGTAAAAATTTAAAACAAAAAATTATTATTTATTAATATATTTTACTTTGATTTTGAATCATTATATATAGGTTTTGCAATTATATTTTAATTGTTATCAATCTTATTAATAATAGTTTATTAATTTATTATTTGATCAATTTTATAATATCTAACAATAAAATTATTTATATTGAATTTAAATGTCTTATAATTATTAAGATTATTATAACTAAATATTATATTTACATTTGAAAAAAAATGTAAAAAGTATTATATTTTCAAAGGTTATAAACTTCAAAAATGATAAAAAATCACAAAAATAATTTTTTTTATTTTGTTATTTAAATTAAACTTATAGACCACTAAATGACTAATTATTTAATTCTCTAGGCTCCTAAACCTCAAAACCACCTAAATACTTAAATCATTAAACCTATATAACCTAAATAATATATAATAAATCTCATTTTTATTTGTATTCATTATAAATTTAGATATTCATTTTAAATATTTTTTAGTTTATTTTTATAGAAATATTAATTACAAAATAAATAATGAGTGAGACATATATAATTTAAATAAATTATTTTTTATGAAAAAAAATATAAGCTTATAAAAAGAAACAAAATTTCAAAAATTTTAAATTTTGTTTAGTAATATATTTTACTTTGATTTTGAAATATTTTGGGTTCTGCAAATATATTTTAATTAATATATATCTTATTAATAATAGTTTTTTAATTTATTTTTTGATCATCAATATAATATATATTAATAAAATTTTTTATGTCGAATTTACATCAAATATAATTATTAAGATTATTATAACTAAGTATTGTATTCATATTTTAGAACTAAAAAAAATTATTATATTTTCAAAGGTTATAACCTTTGAAACCACAAAATAAATTTTTTGTTATTTCAATGATTAGATAAAACCTATAAACACCTAAATGCGTAAACATATAAATAAATAAACCCATTAACCCCAAAACCACAATAAACTTAAACCATTAAATAGGTATACCCTAAATAATTAATCATAAATCTCATTTTTATTAGTATTCATTATAATTTTATATATGCATTTTAATTATTTATTAGTTTATTTTTATAGAAATATAACTTAAAAAATAAATAAATGGTGAGACAAATATAATTTAAATTATTTATTTTTCATCAAAAAATATATAAGCTTATAAATGGATACAAAAATTTAAAAATTTAAAATTAATATTTAGTAAAATATTTCACTTTGATTTTGAATCATTTTAGGTTTTGTAAATATATTTTAAACAATATTTATCTTATTAATAATTTTTTATTAATCTTTTGTATGATCATTATTATAATATATATCAATATATTTGTTTATATTAAATTTACATGATATATAATTATTAAGGTTATCATAACTAAATATAGTATTCACATTTATAAAAAATATAAAAATTGTTATAGTTTCAAAGGTTATATCCTTCAAAAAAAAAAGCAAATCACAAAAAAAAATTTTATTATTTTATTTTTTAAATAAAACGTATAAACTACTAAATGCCTAAACACTTAAATCACTAAATTCTTAAATCCAAAAACTTCTAAATATATAATCTTTTAAACCTGTATATTTTATCTTATTAATAATAGTATCTATCTTATTAATATATTTTAGTTTGATATTGAATCAATTTAGGTTTTGAAAATAAATTTTATTTAATATCTATCTTATTAATAATAGTTAATTAATTTATTTTATTATCGTCATCATAATATCTATAAAAAATTATTAATATTGAATTTACATAATATATAATTATTTAGATTATTATAAGAAAATAATATTTTCATAATTTAAAAAAATTTAAAAATTATTATGTTATAAAAATTTATAAGTTTTTAAAATAAGAAAAAATAAAAAAATAAATTTTTTGTTATTAGATTTTTTAAATAAAATAATTAAACCACAAAATACATAAATTCTTAATGACTAAACTCCTAAACCCCAAAGCCCATATATACATAAGCCTTTAAATTAGTATACTCTAAATGAAAAATAATAAATCTCATTTTTATTAGTATTCATTATAATTTTAAATATCCATTTTAATTATTTATCAATTTATTTTTATTAAATATTAAGTACAAAATAAAATATTAGTGAGACGGATATAATTTAAATAATTTATTTTTCATCAAAAAAATATAAGATCATAAAAAGAGGCAAAATTTTTAAAACAAAATATAATTATTTAGTAATTTATTTTAATTTAATTTTGAATAATTTTAGATTTTGCAATTTTATTTTAATTTATATCATTCTAATTAATAATAGTTTATTAATTTATTTATTGATAATTATTATAATATCTATTAATAAAATTTTTTATATTGATTTTACATTATATATAATTTTCAAGAATATTATAACTAAATATTATATTCACATTTTAAAAAAAATTAAAATTTTTTTTATTTTCAAAGGTTATAACCTTCAAAAATTATATAAAATAACTTAACGCACAAACACTTAAATGAATAAACCCAAAAACACCTAAATACTTAAACCATTAAACCTGTATATCCCGAATAATAAATAATAAATCTCAATTTTATTCGTATTCATTATAATTTTAAATATTTATTTTAATTATTTATTAGTTTATTTTTATAGAATTATAAATTACAAAATAAATTATCAGGAATAAAAATATAATTTAAATAATTTATTTTTAAATAACAAAAATATAAACTTATAAAAAAAGCAAAATATTAAAAAAAATTATTATTTAGTAATATATACTTTGATTTTGAATAAATTTAGATTTTGCAAATATATTTTAATTAATATCTATCTTATTAATAATAGTTTATTAATTTATTTATTGATCATTATTATAATATTTAACAATGTGATTATTTATATTGAATTTAAATGACTTATATTTATTAAGATTATTATAATTAAATGTTATATTTACATTTGAAAAAAATTTAGAATTTTTATATTTTCAAAGGTTTTAACCTTCAAAAATTAGAAAAAAAAAATAAAAATAATTTTTTTATTATATCATTGTTTAAATAAAACTTATAGACCACTAAATGCCTAAACACTTTAATCTATAAACTCCTAAACAGATAAGCCCTTAAATACTTAAAACCTTAAACTCGTAAACCTTAAATATAATTTAAATAATTTATTTTTCATCAAAAAAAATGTAAGCTTATAAAAAGAAGCAAAAACTAAAAAATAAAACTTATTATTTGGTAATAAATTTTACTTTGATTTTGAATAATTTTAGGTTTTGCAATTATATTTTAATTTATATCTATAATATTTATAATAGCATATTAATTTATTTTTTGATAATTGATATCATATCTATCAATAAAATTGTTTATATTTAGTTTATATTATATATAATTATAATGATTCTTATTACTAAATAATGTATTCACTTTTTAAAAAAATTTAAAATTATTATATTTTCAAAGGTTATAACCTTTGAAAATGTGAGAAAATATCAAAAATAATTTATTTGTTATTTCATTATTTAAATAAATCCAATAAACTACTAAATGCCTAAACACTTAAGTCAAAAACTCCGAAATCTCAAAAACCCTAAATAGATAATCCTTTTAAACTAGTATACCCTAAATAATAAATAATAAATAATAAATCTCAATATTATTTTTTTCATTATAATTTAAAATATTCATTTTAATTTTTTATTCGTTTATTTTTATTAAATATTAATTACAATATAAATTATGAGTTAGACAAAAATAATTTATATAAATTATTTTTCATCGAAAAATATAGATAAACTTATAAAAAGAAAAAAAAATTTCAAAACAAAAATTTATTATATATTAATATATTTGGCTTTACTTGTAAATCATTTTAGTTTTCGTAATTATATTTTAATTAATATCTATCTTATGAATAATAGATTATTAATTTATTTTTTGATCATTATTAGAATATTTATCAATAAAATTATTTATATAAAATTTATATTAAATATTAATATAATGATTATTATAAATAAATATCGAATTCACTTTTAAAAAAATTAAAAAATTATTATATTTTCAAATGTTTGAAAATATCAAAAAATAATAAAAATAATTTTTTATTTATTTATTTTTTAAATAAACCCTATAACCACTAATGCATACACATTTAAATCAATAAATACCTAAACCTCATAATGCCTAAATACATAAACCATTAAACCACTATATACTACTTAATAATTAATAAATCTAATGTTTATTTGTAATTATTATAATTTAAAATATTTATTTTAATAATTTATTAGTTTATTTATATAAAATATATTTTTTACAAAATAAATTTTGAGTGCAAGAAATATAATTTAAATAGTTTTTTTAATCAATAAAAGTATTTACGCTTATATAATAAGTAAAAATTTAAAAATTAAAAATTATTATTAAGTTATATTTTACTTTAATTTTGAATCAATTTGGGTTTTATAAATATTTTTTAATTAATATCTATCTTATTATTAATACTTTATTAATTTAATTTTTGATCATTATTATAATATCTATCAATAAAATTATTTATATTGAATTTTTATTATATATAATTATTAATATTATTATAACTAAATATTGTATTCACTTTTCAAAAAAGTTTAAATATTATTATATTTTCAAAGGTTATGACCTATGAAAATTAGAAAAAATTACGAAAATATTTTTTTATTTTATTAATTAAATAAAACCTATAAACCACTAAATGCCTAAAACATAAATCGCTAAACTCCTAAATGACAAAACCTCTAAATACTTAAACAATTAAACTAATATACATTAATAATAAATCATAAATTTCATTTTAATTTTTATTCAGTTTAATTTTAAATTTTTATTTTAATTATTTATTAGTTTAATTTATAGAAATATTAATTACAAAATAAATTATTAGTTAGATAGTCTAATTTAAATTAAACCGGTATACCCTAAATAATAAATAATAAAACTCATTTTTTTTTCATTATAATTTTAAATATTCATTTTAATTATTTATTTGTATATATTTATATAATTATTAATTACAAAATAAATTATGGGTTAAACAAATAAAATTTATATAAATTATTTTTCATCAAAAAATTATAAATAAACTTTTTAAAATAAAAAAAAATTTCAAAACAAAAAATTATTATATAGTAATATATTTTTATTTTCTTCTGAATCATTTAATGTTTTGTAATTATATTTTAATTGATATCTATCTTATTAATAATAGATTATTAATTTATTTTGATCATTATTAGAATATTTATTAATAAAAATGTTTATATTGAATTTATATGATATATAAATATAATGATTATTAAGACTAAATGCCTAAACACTTAAATGACTAAACTACAAAATCCTGAAACCCCTATATAGATAATCCTTTAAACTGGTATACAATAAATAATAATTAATAAATCTCATTTTTATTTGTTTTCATTATAATTTAAAAAAATCATTTTGATTGTTATGTTTTTTATTTATATATAAATATTAATTATAAAATTAATTATAAGTTAAAAATATATTTTATTAAAAATATTTTTAATCAAAAAATAGATAAGCTTATAAAAAGAATAAAAATTTAAAAACAAATAATTATTATTAAATAATATATTTCGCTTTGCATTTGAATCATTTTAGGTTTTGATATTATATTTTAAGTAATATCAATCTTATTCATAAGAGATTTTTAATTTATTTTTTGATAATTATTAGAATATCTAGCTATAAAATTGTTTATATTGAATTTATATCATATATAATAATTAATATTATTATAACTAAATATTGTATTCACATTTCAAAAAATATTAAATATTTGTATATTTTCAAAGGTTATAACCTATTAAAATGATAATGAATTATAGAAAATTTTTTTGTTATTTTATTTTTTTATATAAAACCTATGAACCACTTAAAGCCTAAAAACATAAATCGATAAACTCCTAACGACAAAACCTCTAAATACTTAAACCATTAAACTAGTATACATGAATAATAAACTTAAATATCATTTTAATTTTTATTCATTATATTTTTAAATTTTTATTTTAATTATTTATCAGTTTATTTTAATAGAAATATTAATTACAAAATAAATTATTAGTGAGATAGATCAAATTTAAATTAAACTGATATCCCTAAATAATAAATAATAAATCTTATTTTTTTTCATTATAATTTAAAATATCAATTTTAAATATTTATTTGTTTATCTATATATAAATATTAATTACAAAATAAATTTTGTTAGACAAATATAATTTATATATATTATTTTTCATCAAAAAATTATAGATAAACTTTTTAAAAGAAAAAAAAAATTTAATGATTATTTTAACTAAAGATTGTATTCACTTTTTAAAAAAATTTAAAAATTATTATATTTTGAAAGGTTATAACATTTGAAAATTTCAAAAAATAATAAAAATATATTTATTGTTATTTTATTTTTTAAATAAAACCTATAAACAACTAAATGCCTAAAAACATAAATTGCTAAACTTCTAAACGACAAAACCTCTAAAAACTTATTTCTTTAAATAGGTATAGATTAATAATAAATCATAAATCTCATTTTAATTTTTATTCAGTATAATTTTAAATTTTTATTTTAATTATTTATCAGTTTATTTTTATATAAATATTAATTACAAGATAAAATATTAGTGAGATAGATATAACTTAAATTAAACCAGTATCCCTAAATAATAAATAATAAATCTCATTTTTTAAATTATAATTTTAAATATTCTATTTAATTGTTTATTTGTTTATTTATATATAAATATAAATTACAAAATAAATTAAGCTAGACAAAAATAATTTATATAAATTATTTTTCATCAAAAAATTATAGATAAACATTTTAAAAGAAAAAAAATTTTCAAAACAAAAAATTATTATATAGTAATATATTTTGCTTTGCTTCTGAATCATTTTAGGTTTAGTAATTATTTTTTAATTGATATATATCTTATTAATAATAAATTATTAATTTATTTTTTGATCATTATTAGAATATTTATCAATAAAATTGTTTATATTGAATTTACATATTATATAATTATAAAGATTATTATAACTAATTATTATATTTACATTTGAAATTAATTTAAAAATTATTATATTTTTAAAGGTTATCATCTTTGAAAATGAGATAAAATCACAAAAATAAATTTTTTGTTATTTTATTGTTTATATAAAACCTATAAACTACTAAATGCCTAAACACTTAAATCATTAAACTCCTAAACCCCAAAAACCCAAAACCCTTAAATACCTAAATATTTAAACCATCTTTAAAGATTTATGTATTTATAAATAATATATAAAAATCTATGAATAAATAATAGTTTATTAATTTATGTTTTGATCACTATTATATTTATATTTATATTTAGTTTATTAATATCTATCAATAAAATTATTTATTTTTAATTTACAAGATATATAATTATTAAGTTTATTATAACTAAATATTGTATTCATATTTGAAAAAAAATTTAAAATTATTATATTTATAAAGGTTATAACATTCAAAATTGATAAAAAATTTGAAAAATAATTTTTTTGTTATTTATTTATTTAAATAAAACATATAAAATACTAAATGCCTAAACACTTAAATCACTAAACTCCTAAACTCCTAAATACTTAAACCATTAAACCGGTATACCCTAAATAATTAATCATAAATCTCATTTTTATTTGTATTCATTATAATTTTAATATTCATTTTAATTATTTATTAGTTTATTTTTATAGAAATATTAATTGCAAAATAAAATTATGAATGAGACAAATATAATTTAATTAATTTATCTTGATCAAAAAAATTTATGAGCTTATAAAAAGAATAAAAAATCTATAAATAAAAAATTATTATTTAGTATTATATTTTACTTTGATTTTGAATAGTTTTAGGTTTAACAAATATATTTTAATTAATATCTATCTTATTAATAATAGTTTATTAATCTATTTTATGATCAGTATTATAATATCAATCAATAAAATTATTTATATTGAATTTACATGATATTTAATTTTTATTATTATTATAATTAAATATTGTATTAATATTTAAAAAAAAATTAAAAATTATAATATTTTCAATGCTTATAACATTGAAAATGAAAAAAAAATCATAAAAATAATTTTTTTTTATTTAATTATTTAAATAAAACCTATAAACCATGAAATACCTAATTACTTAAATTTTTAAACAACTAAACCCTGATACAGTTGCACCACACACACATAGCGATGTACCACATTACACACGTGCACATATTCTTGTCCATTTTGGTGTAGCATTTAGAGGGGCTAGCAAGTCCTGGAAGCAACTAGAATTATGTGCCACCAGCTTATAGAGGGCTCCACTAGCAAGCCGGGATGATAACATTCAGACAACTGATGAGACCGAGCAAAGTGGTCAGGAGTAAACCAGGGAGTAGCTTGGAGTGGGTCTCACTAGCCGTATCAGGCAGCATAGAGGGCCACCCAACCATCTCCCAACAAGAGTAGCGGGTAATCCATGATTAATTGGAGAGCCGACAAAATCCGAAGCATCACCAAGCAGGGCCAGTAAGCAAAGGAGTCCAGACCAGCCACACGGGAGTGAAAGATTCAAACTTGTAGCTTATTTTTGTAGTCTTATTTGTATTTTGGACTTTGTATCCACCATGTACTTGTAGAGATGGATCATGACATACTCACACATACAATCTTGTCTGTTCTCTATGTCGCATGCAATGAGGGCAACTGGACCCATGAGTATCTCTAAGTGGGGCCTACTAATGCATTTTGTAAATACACATTAGGCGATTCTACACTTCCGATAGCAGAAGTCCCATCTTTATAGAATTTTGTAATTTTACTTGTATTCTAGCTTGGTTGTACGCGTAGAAAATTATACTTTGAGATGGACCTCATCACACATGCACACCGATGCATGCATATTATTTGATATTTTGTCGATGCAACATATAGCCACTTCTTGGAGCTCGAGGAGGAAGCATTCTAACCCAAGAGATACTATTTTGAGGATCATTGGATCAAAAGAATGTGGAATTCAGAGGTGAGAATGAATTGACAAAGTACTGTAGAAATGGACTTGTGGATTTATAGGTATTCAGTTTTACATGTATTCCATTTCATAGCAATGACATAGGCAAACCCTTGATACTGCTTGTCACCCACATGCACAATCTTATATTTGCATAGTTTTAATAAGGTGCATCATTCATGTTCCTCCAAAAGGCTTGGACAAATCCAAATGGAAAGAACAGAGTGTGCATAATGACTCAATGCCAACTCTGAACTTCGGGAATGCCAGTTGATTTTAGTTGTATTCGTATGCTTGGAATTATTAGGCATTATGTTTTTTTATGTATTTTATGCATAGAATCATTAAGGTGCATAGGATTTGGTGGGCTGGCCTAAATTAGTTAGCTTTTAGTCTCTTGGGATTGGAAATATCACTATGGCTTTTTCCTTTGATTTCTGACCTAAAGTGTCAATATGCAAGACTAATATTTTGAGCAATGATTAAAACCTTTTATACATTTGAATATGATTCATTTACACCTTTTTGGGTATTGTGAGCTTGTATACATAACTCATTTAATATAAAAAGAAAGAAATGATACTTTTCATATTCATGAGGATATAAAAAAGGCTTAGACATGCCAATAAAATAAATTTTTTGATACTTGATTGAAAGAGAGCCCATACTTCTTGCCCTGCTCAAACCACCCATGGGCTAGTTTGTTCTAATAGGCTACAAGGTGGTTATTTTTTAGAGGTGAACTATGTTTTAAATAAATTGCTTTGAGTGTGTGCATGAGATATTTTAGAATAAATTACAATTATCAATATAAAAAGCATTTTCAATAACTAGCTATTTCAACACATATGGGTACAACTTTGGTTTAGTCTATTAGCGTACATGAGTCTAATTACCTTTGATAGCCCAGGGATTCATCATCAAATATTATCAGACATAATAGAGATAAAGTAAAAGGTCCTATTATTTTGTTTAAAGCTTTAGCAATCATTCTAGAATTGAGAGAGGAACAAAATAAATTATTTTAATTATTCAATATAATTTTATTTATTTATCAGTTAATTTTTATAGAAATATTAATTACAAAATATATTATTAGTGAGACAGATCTAATTTAAATTAAACCGCTATATCCTAAATAATAAATAATAAATCTCATTTTTTTTTCATTTTAATTTTAAATATTCATATTTAATTATTTATTTGTTTATTTTTATATAAATATTAATTACAAAATAAATTATGAGTTACATAAATATAATTTATATAAATTATTTTTCATCAAAATAATATAGATAAACTTTTTAAAAGAAAAAAAAATTTAAAAACAAAAAATTAATATATAGTAATATATTTTGCTTTGATTCAGAATCATTTTATGTTTTCTAATTATATTATAATTGATATCTATCTTATTTATAATAGATTATTAATTTATTTTTTGAAAATATGTTTTGTAAATAATGAATACTAATAAAAATAAATTATGAGTTACATAAATATAATTTATATAAATTATTTTTCATCAAAATAATATAGATAAACTTTTTAAAAGAAAAAAAAATTTAAAAAGAAAAAATTAATATATAGTAATATATTTTTCTTTGATTCAGAATCATTTTATGTTTTGTAATTATTATTTTTTTATTTTTTATTATTTTCAAATGTTATAACCTTTGAAAACTTAATAATTTTTAATTTTTTTTAAAATGTGAAAATATTATTTTGTTATAGTAATCTGAATAATTATTTATTATGTAAATTCAATATAAATAATTTTTTTATAGATATTATGATGATGATAATAAAATAAATTAATAAACTATTATTAATAAGATAGATATCAAATAAAATTTATTTGCAAAACCTAAAATGATTCAAAATCAAAGTAAAAAATATTAATAAGATAGATATTAAATATAACTTTTATTAATAAGATAAAATATACAGGTTTAAAAGATCATATATTTAGCAGTTTAGGGAGTTAAGAATTTAGTGATTTAAGTGTTTAGGCATTTAGTAGTTTATAGGATTTATTTAAAAAATAAAATAACAAAAAAAAATTTTTTGTTATTTGTTCTCATTTTTCAAGGATATAACCTTTGAAACTATAACAATTTTTAATATTTTTTTAAATGTGAATACTATATTTAGTTATGATAATCTTAATAATTATATATCATGTAAATTCAATATAAACAATTATATTGATATATATTATAATAATGATCATACAAAAGATTAATAAACAATTATTAATAAGATAATTGTTTAAATTATAAGCTTATATATTTTTTGATGAAAAATAAATTATTTAAATTATATTTGTCTAACTATTAATTTATTTTTTAATTTATATTTCTATAAAAATAAACTAATAAATAATTAAAATGTATATATAAAATTATAATGAATACTAATAAAAATGAGATTTATTATTTATTATTTAGGGCATACCTATTTAATGGATTAAGTTTATTGTGGTTTTGTGGTTAATGAGTTTATTGATATATACATTTACACATTTAGGTTTTATTTATTGATTTATAGGTTTTATTTAATCAATGAAATAACAAAAATTTTATTTTTATGAATTTTCGTGATTTTCAAATGTTAAAACCTTAGAAAATATAATAATTTTTTAATAGTTCTAAAATATGAATACAATACTGAGTTATAATAATCTTAATAATTATATTTGATGTAAATTCAATATAAAAAATTTTATTAATATATATTATTTTGATGATCAAAAAATAAAATAATAAACTATTATTAATATGATAGATATTTTTAATAATATATTTGCAGAACCCAAAATAATTCAAAATCAAAGTAAATTATATTACTAAATAAAATTATAAATTTTTGTAATTTTGTTTTTTTTATAAGCTTATATTTTTTCATAAAGAATAATTTATTTAAATTATATATGTCTCACTCATTATTTATTTTGTAATTAATATTTCTATAAAAATAAACTAAAAAAATAATTAAAATAAATATTTATAATTATAATGAATACAAAAAAAATGAGATATATTATTTGTTTTTAGGTTATATAGGTTTAATGGTTTATGTATCTAGGGGTTTTGGGGTTTAGGAGACTAGAGATTTAAATGTTTAAGCATCTAGTGGGTTATAAGTTTTATTTAAATAATAAAATAATAAACAAATTATTTTTGTGATTTTTTATCATTTTTGAAGGTTATCACCTTTGAAAATATAATAATTTTTAAATTTTTTCAATTGTAAATATAATATTTAATTATAATAATCTTAATAATTATAAGACATTTAAATTCAATATAAGTAATTTTATTGTCAGATATTATAAAATTGATCAAATAATAAATTAATAAACTATTCCTAATAAGATTGATAGCAATTAAATATAATTGGAAAACCTATATATAATGATCCAAAATCAAAGTAAAATATATTACTAAATAATATTTTTTTGTTTTTAAATTTTTACTTCTTTTTATAAGGTTTTATTTTTTTTGATTAAAAATAAATTATTAAAATTATATTTCTCTAACTCATTATTTATTTTGTAATTAATATTTCTATAAAAAATTAACTAATAAATAATCAAAAATAATATTTAAAATTATAATGAATACAAATTAAAATGAGATTTATCA
This sequence comes from Sapria himalayana, assembly GCA_029783825.1. Lineage (NCBI taxonomy): Eukaryota > Viridiplantae > Streptophyta > Magnoliopsida > Malpighiales > Rafflesiaceae > Sapria > Sapria himalayana. Next base: position 68,101 of record JAREIK010005661.1, on the reverse strand, counting down.
TTTATTATATGTGGAATACCGGTTTAATGGTTTTATTATTTATGAGTTTTTTTGTTTAGGAGTTTATCAATTTATGTTTTTACGCATTTAGTACTTTATAGGTTTTATTTATATAATAAAATTTTAAAAAAATTTTTAGATTTTTTCTGATTTTCAAAGGTTATAACCTTTGAAAATAAAATAATTTTTAAAATTTTTTGAAATGTGAATACTATGTATAATTATATTAATCTTACTAATTATATATCATATAAATTTAATATAAACAATTTTAATGATAGATATTATAATAATGATCAAAAATTAAATTTATAAACTATTATTAATAATATAAATATTAATTAAAATATATTTACTTGACACAAAATGATTCAAAATCAAATCAAAATATATTACTAAATAATAATATATAATTTTTAAATTTATCATTCTTTTTATAAGCTTATATTTTTTTTGATTAAAAATAAATTATTTAAATAATATTTGTGTTACTAGAAATTTATTTTGTAATTAATTTTTCTAAATAATTAAACTATAAATAATTAAAAAGAATATTTAAAATTATAATAAATAGAAATAAAAATGAGATTTATTATTTATTAAGTAGAATATATGTGTTAAAATGTTTATGTATTTGGGGGTTTCGGGGTTTATGAGCTTACTAATTTAAGTAAGTAAGCATTTAATGGTCTATAGCTTTTATTTAAAAAATAAAAAAACTAAAAATTTTTTTTTATTATTTTTTCTCATTTTTTAAGATTATAACCTTTGAAAATATAATAATTTTTAAATTTTTTTCAAAAGTGAATTCAATATTTAGTTATAATAATCATTATATTTAAATATCATATAAATTCAATATAAACAATTTCATTGATAGATATTCTAATAATGATCAAAAAATAAATTAATGATTTATTATTAATAAGATAGATATCAATTAAAATATAATTACAAAACCAATAATGATTCATAAGCAAATCAAATTATATTATTTTATAATAATTTTTTGTTTTTAATTTTTTTTCTTTTAATTAGTTTATCTATATTTTGTTTGATGAAAAATAATTTATATAAATTATGATTGTCAAACTCATAATTTATTTTGTAATTAATATTTATATAAAAATAAACAAATAAATAATTAAAATGAATATTTAAAATTATAATGAAAAAAATAAAAATGGATTTATTGTTTATTATTTAGGATATATCTGATTAAAAAAAATTATCTATTTAGGGTTTTCGAGATTTAGAAGTTCATTTAAGAATTTAGGCAATTAGTGGTTTATAAGTTGTATTTAAACAATGAAATAACAAATAAATTATTTTTGATATTTTTTCAAATTTTCAAAGATTTTAACCTTTGAAAAAATAATAATTTTAAAATTTTTTAAAAATGTGTATATAATATTTAGAAATAATAATTATTATAACAATATATAATATAAACTAAAAATAAACAATTTTATTGATAGATATTATTTCAATTATCAAAAAATAAATTAATAAACTATTATTAATATTATAGATATAAATTAAAATTTAATTACCCAAACTAAAATGATAAAAAATAAAAGTAAATTTATTACTAAATAATATTTTTTTTGTTTTTCCCTAATTTTATAAGATTATATATTTTTTTGATGAAAAATAAATTATTTAAATTATATTTGTATCACTTATAATTTATTTTGCAATTAATATCTCAATAAATTATTAAAATTATATTTAAGATTTACGTGTTTAAAGTTTTAAGTATTTAGTGGCTACTGGGTTTATGAGTTTAGAGATTTATGTGTTTAGGTATTTATTGGTTTATAAGTTTTATTTAAATAGTGATAAAACAAAAAATTTATTTTTTGTTATTTTTTCTCATTTTTGAAGGTATTTAGTTGTTTTTTGTTATTTATAAGTTTTATTTAAATTGTGATACAAATAGTGATATAACCTTTGAAAATATAACAATTTTTAAATTTTTTTAAATGTGAATACTATATTTAGTTTTGATAATAATAACAATTATATATCATATAAATTCAATATAAACAATTATATTGATAGATATTATATTAATGATCAAATAATAAATTAATAAACTATTATAAATAAGATTGATATTATTTAAAATATATTTATAAAACCTAAATTTATTCAAAATCAAAGTAAAATAAATAACTAATTAATAATGTTTTTGATGTTTTTCTTCTTTTTATAAGTTTATATTTTTTGTTCTTAAAAGTATATTATTTAAATTATATTTGTCTTCCTCATAATATATTTTGTAATTTATAATTCTATAAAAATAAACTAAAAAATAATTAAAATGAATATTTAAAATTATAATGAATAAAAATAAAAGTGAGATTTATTATTTATTATTTATTATTTATTATTTATTATTCATGATATACAGTTTTAATGGTTTAGGTATTTAGGTATTTAGGTATTTTGGGGTTTAGCGATTTAAGTGTTTATGCCTTTAGTGATTTATAGTTTTTATTTAGTAATAATAATAATTATAACTTTACATAATATAATCTAATATAAACAATTTTATTGATAAAATTATATCAATTATCAAAAAATAAATTAATAAACATTTATTAATATGATTGTTATAAATTAAAATATAATTAAAAAACCTAAAAAGATTCAAAATCAAAGTAAAATTTATTACTAAATAAATTTTTTTTAAGTTTTTGAATAATTTTATAAGCTTATATATTTTTTTGTTGAAAATATATTATTTAAATTATATTTGTCACTCATAATTTATTTTGTAATTAATATTTCTATAAATTATTTAAATTATATTTAAGGTTTAAGAGTTTAAAGGTTTAGGTATTTAGGGGCTTCGGGGTTTAAGATTTTAGAGATTTATCTATCTAGGCATTTAATGATTTATAAGTTTTATTTAAAAATGAAATAACAAAAAATTTATTTTTGTTATTTTTTCTTATTTTTGAAGGTTATAACCTTTAAAAATATAACAATTTTTAGATATTTTATATATGTGAATACTATATTTAGTTATGATAATCTTAATAATTATATATCATGTTAATTTATATCTATCATCTTAATAATAGCATATTAATTTATTTTTTGATAATTGATATAATATCTATCAATAAAATTGTTTATATATAGTTTATATTATATATAATTATAATGATTATTATTACTAAATATTGTGTTCACTTTTTTAAAAAAATTTAAAATTATTATATTTTAAAACGTTATAACCTTTGAAAATGTGAAAAATATCAAAAATAATTTTTTTGTTATTTAATTGTTTAAAAAAACCTATAAACCACTAAATGCCTAAAAACATAAATCGCTAAAGTCATAAATGAAAAAACCTCTAAATTCTTAAAAATATTAAACTGGTATACATTAATAATAATTCATAAATCTCATTTTAATTTTTATTCAGTATAATATTAAATTTTTATTTTAATTATTTATCAGTTTTTTTTATAAAAATATTAATTAAAAAATAAATTATTAGTGAGACAGAACTAATTTAAATTAGACTGGTATGCCCAAATAATAAAGAATAAATCTCAAAATTTTTTTTTATAATTTTAAATATTCATTTTAATTATTAATTTGTTTATTTTTATATAAATATTAATTAAAAAATAAATTATCAGTTAGACAATTATAATTTATATAAATTATATTTCAATAAAAAAATATAGATAAATTTTTAAAAGAAGAAAAAAATTAAAAACAAAAAATTATTATATAGAAATATATTTTACTTTGTTTATGAATCATTTTAGGTTTTGTAATTATATTTTTATTAATATCTAACTTATTAATAATAGATTATTAATTTATTTTTTGATCATTATTAGAATATTTAACAATAAAAATATTTATATTTAATTTATATGATATATAGATTTATTAATTATTATAACTAAATATTGTATTTACTTTTGAAAAAAATTTTATTATTATTATATTTTCAAAGATTATAAGCTTTGAACATGTGAAAAAAAAATATTTTTTTTATTATTTCATTGTTTAGATAAAACCTATAAATCACTAAATGCCTAAACACTTAAATCACTAAACTACAAAATCCCGATACTTTTATATAGAAAATTGTTTAAACGGGTTGACCCTAAATAATAATTAATAAATCTCATTTTTATTTGTGTTCAGTATAATTTAAAATATTAATTTTGATTGTTTAGTTATTTATTTATATATATATATTAATTATAAAATAAATTATGAGTTAAAATTATAATTTATAAAAATTATTTTTCATCAAAAAATAGATAAGCTTATAAAAAAAATAAAAATTTAAATACAAATAATTATTATTTAGTAATATATTTTTCTTTGCTTTTGAATCATTTTAGGTTTTGATATTATATTTTAAGTAATATCAATCTTATTCATAATAGATTTTTAATTTATTTTTTGATAATTATTAGAATATCTATCAATTAAATTGTTTATATTGAATTTATATGATATATAATTATAATGATTATTATAAATAAATATTGTATTCACTTTTGAAAAAATTTTAAAAATTATAATATTTTCAAAGGTTATAATCTTAAAAAATGAGAAAAAATAATAAAAATAAATTTTTAGTTTTTTTATTTTAAAATAAAAAGCTATATACCATTAAATGCTTACTTACTTAAATTAGTAAGCTCATAAACCCCGAAGCCCCAAAATACATAAAGATTTTAACATCTATATTCTTCTTAATAAATAATAAATCTCATTTTTATTTCTATTTATTATAATTTTAAATATTCTTTTTAATTATTTATAGTTTAATTATTTAGAAAAATTAATTACAAAATAAATTTCTAGTAACATAAATATTATTTAAATAATTTATTTTTAATAAAAAAAATATAAGCTTATAAAAAGAAAGATAAATTTAAAAATTATATATTATTATTTAGTAATATATTTTGATTTGATTTTGAATCATTTTGTGTCAAGTAAATATATTTTAATTAATATTTATATTATTAATAATAGTTTATAAATTTAATTTTTGATCATTATTATAATATCTATCATTAAAATTGTTTATATTGAATTTATATGATATATAATTAGTAAGATTAATATAATTATACATAGTATTCACATTTCAAAAAATTTTAAAAATTATTTTATTTTTAAAGGTTATAACCTTTGAAAATCAGATAAAATCTAAAAAAAAATTTATTTTATTACATAAATAAAACCTATAAACCACTAAATACCTAAAAACATAAATTGATAAACTCCTAAACGAAAAACTCCTAAATAATCAAACTATTAAACTGGTATACCACATATAATAAAACATAAATCTCATTTTAATTTGTATTCATTATAATTTTAAATATTCATTTTAATTATTTATTAGTTTATTTTTTATAGAAATATTAATTACAAAATAAATAATGAGCGAGACAACTATAATTTTAATAATTTAATTTTAATCAAAAAAAATATAAGCATATAAAAAGAAGTAAAAATTTAAAAACAAAAAATTATTATTTAGTAATATATTTTACTTTGATTTTGAATCATTATATATTGGTTTTGTAATTATATTTTAATTGCAATCAATTTTATTAAGAATAGTTTATTAATTTACTATTTGATCAATTTTATAATATCTAACAATAAAATTACTTATATTGAATTTAAATGTCTTATAATTATTAAGATTATTAAAACTAAATATTAAATTTACATTTGAAAAAAATTTAAAAATTATTATATTTTCAAATGTTATAACCTACAAAAATGATAAAAAATCACAAAAATAATTGTTTTATTATTTTATTATTTAAATAAAACTTATAAACCACTAAATGCCCAATCATTTAAATATCTAGACTCCTTAACCCCAAAACCCCTCAATACTTATACCATTAAACCTATATAACCAAAATAATAAATAATAAATCTCATTATTATTTATATTCATTATAAATTTAAATATTCTTTTTATTATTTTTTAGTTTATTTTTTAGAAATTTTAATCACAAAATAAATGTTGAGTGAGACATATATAATTTAAATAAATTATTTTTTATGAAAAAAAATATAACCTTAAAAAAATAAACAAAATTTAAAAACTTTAAAATTTTATTTAGTAATATAATTTACCTTGATTTTAAATTATTTTTATATCTGCAATTATATTTTAATTAATCTCTATGTTTTTAATAATAGTTTATTAATTTAATTTTTGATCATCAAAATAATATATATTAATAAAATTTTTATATTTGAATTTACATCAAATAGAATTATTAAGATTATTATAACTAAGTATTGTATTCATATTTTAGAACTATTAATACATTATTATATTTTCAAAGGTTATAACCTTTAAAAATTACGAAAATTCATAAAAATAAATTTTTTGTTATTTCATTGATTAAATAAAACATATAAACACCTAAATGTCGAAACATATAAATCAATAAACTCATTAACCTCAAAACCACAATAAACTTAAACCATTAAATAGGTATACCCTATATATTTAATCATAAATCTCATTTTTATTAGTATTCATTATAATTTTATATATACATTTTAATTATTTATTAGTTTATTTTTATAGAAATATAAATTAAAAAATAAATTAATATTAAGACAAATATAATTTAAATAATTTATTTTTCATCAAAAAATATATAAGCTTATAAATCGATACAAAAATTTAAAAATTTAAAATTAATATTTAGTAAAATATTTCACTTTGATTTAGAAACATTTTAGGTTTTGTAAATAAATTTTAAACAATATTTATCTTATTAATAATTGTTTATTAATCTTTTGTATTATCATTATTATAATATATATCAATATAATTGTTTATATTAATTTTACATGATATAAAATTATTAAGATTATCATAACTAAATATAGTATTCACATTTAAAAAAAATTTAAAAATTGTTATAGTTTCAAATGTTATATCATTCAAAATGAGAACAAATAACAAAAAAAAATTTTGTTATTTTATTTTTTAAATAAAACCTATAAACTACTAAATGCCTAAATACTTAGATCAAAAAATTCATAAATCCCAAAACTGCTAAATATATAATCTTTTAAACCAGTATACTTTATCTTATTAATAAAAGTTATATTGAATTATCTATCTTATTAATAAATTTTACTTTGTTTTTGAATCATTTTAGGTTTTGCAAATAAATTTTATTTAATATCTATATTATTAATAATAGTTTATTAATTTATTTTATTATCGTCATCATAATATCTATAAAAAAAATTATTTATATTGAATTTACATAATATATAATTATTTAGATTATTATAACAAATTAATATTTTTACATTTTAAGGGATAAACACTTAAATGACTAAACCCCAAAACACCTAAATACTTAAACCATTAAACATGTATATCCTTAATAATAAATAATAAATCTCAATTTTATTTGTATTCATTATAATTTTAAATATTTATTTTAATTATTTATTAGTTTAATTTTATAAAATTATAAATTACAAAATAAATTATGAGGAAGACAAATAAAATTTAAATTATTTATTTTTAATAACACAAAAATAAACTTATAAAAAAAGAAAAATATTAATAAAACTTATTATTCAGTAATATATACTTTGATTTTGAATAAATTTAGATTTTGCAAATATATTTTAAATAATATTTATATTATTAATAATAGTTTATTAATTTATTTATTGATCATTATTATAGTATCTAGCAATGTGATTATTTATATTAAATTTAAATGACTTATATTTATTAAGATTATTATAACTAAATATTATATTTACATTTGAAAAAAATTTAGAAATTTTCATATTTTCAAAGTTTATAACCTTCAAAAATTAGAAAAATAAAATAAAAATAAATTTTTTGTTATATCATTGTTTAAATAAAACTTATAGACCACTAAATACCAAAACACTTAAATCTATAAACTCCTACACACAAAAGCCCCTAAATACTTAAAACTTTAAACTCGTAAACCTTAAATATAATTTAAATAAATTATTTTTCATCAAAAAAAAATATAAGCTAATAAAAAGAAGCAAAAACTAAAAAACAAAAATTATTATTTGGTAATAAATTTTACTTTGATTTTGAATAATTTTAGGTTTTACATTTATATTTTAATTTATATCTATCATATTAATAATAGCATATTAATTTATTTTTTGATAATTGATATCATATCTATCAATAAAATTATTTATATTTAGTTTATTATATAATTAATTATAATGATTCTTATTACTAAATATTGTAATCACATTTTTTAAAAAATTTAAAATTATTATATTTTCAAATGTTATCACCTTTGAAAATGTTAGAAAATATCAAAAATAATTTTTTTGTTATCTCATTATTTAAATAAATCCTTTAAACTATTAAATGCCTAAATACTTAAGTCAAAAACTCTGAAATCTCGAAAACCATAAATAGATAATCCCTTTAAACTTGTATACCCGAAATAATAAATAATAAATCTCAATATTATTTTTTTCTTTGTAATTTAAAATATTCATTTTAATTATTTATTCATTTATTGTTATTATATATCAATTACAATATAAATCATGACTTAGACAAATATAATTTATATAAATCATTTTTCATCAAAAAATATAGATGAACTTATAAAAAGAATAAAAAAATTCAAAACAAATATTTAATATTTAGTAATATATTTTGCTTTCCTTCTGAATCATTTTTGGTTTTGTAAATATATTTTAATTGATATCTATCTTATTAATAATAGATTATTAAACTATTTTTTGATCATTTTTAGAATATTTATCAGTAAAATTATTTATATTGATTTTATATGAAATATAAATATAATGATTATTATAACTAAATATTGAATTCACTTTTGAAAAAAATTTAAAAATTACTATATTTTCAAAGGTTATAACCTTCAAAAATGATAAAAAATCACAAAAATAATATTTTTATTATTTTATTATTTAAATAAAACTTATAAACCACTAAATGCCTAATCATTTAAATATCTAGACTCCCTAACCCCAAAACCCTCTAAATACTTAAACCATTAAACCTATATACCCTAAATAATAAATATTAAATTTCATTTTTATTTGTATTCATTATAATTTTAAATATTCATTTTAATTATTTTTTAGTTTATTTTTATAGAAATATTAATTACAAAATAAATAATGAGTGAGTCATATAATTTTAATATATTATTTTTTATGAAAAAAAATAAGCTTATGAAAATAAACAAAATTTCAAAAATTTAAAATTTTATTTAGTAATATAATTTACTTTGATTTTGAATAATTTTGGGTTTTGCAAATATATTTTAATTAATATCTATCTTTTTAATAATAGTTTATTAATTTATTTTTCGATCATAATAATAATATATATTAATAAAATTTTTTATATTAAATTTACATCAAATATAATTATTAAGATTATTATAAATAAGTATTGCATTCATTTTTAGAAAGATTTAAAAATTATTATATTTTTAAAAATAATGACCTTTGAAAATCACGATAATTCATAAAAATAATTTTTTTGTTATTTCATTGATTAAATAAAACCTATAAACACATTAATGTGCAAACATATAAATCAATAAACTCCTTAACCCCAAAACCACAAAAAACATAAACCATTAAATAGGTATGCCCTAAATAATAAATCATAAATCTATTTTTATTAGTATTCATTATAATTTTAAATATTCATTTTAATTATTTATCAATTTATTTTTATAGAAATATTAATTACAAAATAAATTATTAGTGTATAGATATAATTTTAAATAATTTTTTTTATCAAAAAATATATATGCTTATAAAATAAGGCAAAATTTTTAAAATAAAAAATTATTAGTTAGTATTATATCTTATTTTGATTTTGAATCATTTTAGATTCTACAATTATATTTTAATTTATATCATTCTTATTAATACTAGTTTATTAATTTATTTATTGATCATTATTATAATATCTATTAATAAAATTATTTATATTTAGTTTACATTATAAATAATTATTAAGATTATTATAACTAAATAGTATATTCACATTTAAAAAAATTTAAAATTATTATATTTTCAAAGGTTACAACCTTCAAAAATTAAAAAAATTAAATTTTTTGTTTTTTAATTCTTTAGATAATAACTATTAATCACTAATGGTCTAAACACTTAAATCACTAAACTCCTAAACCAAAAAACACCTAAACACTTAAACCATTAAACAGATATATCTTGAATAATAAATAATAAATAATAAATCTCAATTTTATTTGTATTCATTATAATTTTATATAATTATTTTAATTATTTATTAGTATTTTATAATAGAATTATAAATTACAAAATAAATAATGAGTAAGACAAATTAATTTAAATAATTTATTTTTAATAACAAAAATATAATGTTGTAAAAAAAGCAAAACATTAAAAAAATTATTATTAAGTAATAAATTTTACATTGATTTTCAATAAATTTAGATTTTGTAAATATATTTTAAATAATATCTATCTTATAAATAATAGTTTATTAAATTTTTTTTGATCATTATTATAATATCTAGCAATGTAATTATTAATAATGAATTTAAATGACTTATAATTATTAAGATTATTATAACTAAATATTATATTTACATTTGAAAAAAATTTAAAAATTTAATATTTTCAAAGGTTATAACCTTCAAAATTTAAAAAAATAATAAAAATACATTTTTTATTATATCATTGTTTAAATAAAACTTATAGACCACTAAATGCCTAAACACTTAAACCTCTAAACTCCTAAACACAAAAGCCACGAAATACATAAACCTTTAAACTCGTAAGCCTTAAATATAATTTAAATAATTTATTAAAATATTAATTACAAAATTAATTATGAGTGATACAAATATAATTTAAATGATTTATTTTTCATTAAAAAAATATAAGCTTATAAAAACAAGAAAAAACAAAAAAAAATTATTATTTAGTAATAAATTTTACTTGGATTTTGAATATTTTTAGGTTTTGCAATTATATTTTAATTTATATCTATCATATTAATAATAGCATATTAATTTACTTTTTTATAATTGATAGCAAATCTATCAATATAATTGTTTATATTTAGTTTATATTATATATAATTATAATTATTATTATTACTAAATATTGTATTCACATTTTTAAAAAATTTTAAAATTATTATATTTTCATAGGTTATAACCTTTGAAAATGTCAAAAAATATCTAAAATAATTTTTTTGTTATTACATTGTTTAAATAAAACCTATAAACCAATAAATGCCTAAAAACATAAATTACTGAAGTCATAAATGAAAAAACCTCTAAATACTTAAAATATTAAACTGGTACACATTAATAATAATTCATAAATCTTATTTTAATTTTTATTCAGTATAATTATAAATTTTTTTTTAATTATTTATCAGTTTATTTTTATAGAAATATTAATTTACAAAATAAATTATTATTCAGAGAAATCTAATTTAATTTAGAATGGTATACCCAAAATAATAAATAATAAATCTCAATATTATTTTTTAATTGTAATTTTAAATATTCATTTTAATTATTTATTTATATATTTTTATATAAATATTAATTAAAAAATAAATTATGAATTAGACAAATATAATTTATATAAATTAATTTTCATCAAAAAAATATGGATAAACTTTTTAAAAGAACAAAAAATTTTAAAACAACAAATTATTATATAGAATATATTTTGATTAAAACTCAAGGTTCAAAGATGGATAAGGATACCTTACAGTTTTGGAACCTAAAAGAAAAACCACTTATGCAGTTTAAAATAATTAGCATAAAATGGAAAAAACCAGCAAGAGGAAGGTTTACTTTAAATACAGATGGTAGTTTCGATAGAGATATGGGGGAAGCTGGAGGAGGAGGAGCAATTAGAAACTCGGAGGGGAAGTTAATTTTAGCTTTCACTAGAAGATTGCAAGCATCATCGGTTCTACATGCCGAGATATTAGCACTAAAATAAGGAATAAGAATATGTAAAAACTTAGATATCAAGAATATAGATATTTAAATTGATTCAAAAATAGTTGTAAATCTAATTAAAATATAGTCAATTATGTGGAAATATGAAATTGAGATAGAAGAAATTCTGCATGATATAAATTCATTAGATTTCACATTAAAACACATCTTCAGAGAAGCTAACGCTTTGGCTGATGCATTATCTAAAGATGGTAGGAAGAGAGGAGATCAGGAGTATAGAGAAGATAATTTACCAAAAAAGTATTTTGGTATTATTAAATTAGATAGCAAGGATTTCCCTTATATTAGAAAAATTAAAAATAATAATTTTTAGTTACAAGGACTTTTTTTGTGTTTATTTTGGTATTCTCTGTATGATGAATAAACGGAATAAAGTTCATATCTTTATCGTCTCATCCTGGTCCTGAGGGATGTTACTATGATGGTTGGGATACATTATTGTACAGCTTGGTAAGACTGCAGGTTTAGGGGGCTCAAAAATACAGTAACACTGCAGGTTTTTATAGTATGCACTGTTTTTTTGCTTCTGTTTTACAGGCTTATAAAAAAAAGAACAGTAACATTGCAGGGCTAATTTGAAGAATCTTTCTTGCAGATTATATAATGATATAAAGCTGGACATAGTGCCAGCTTTAATAATACATTAGAACAGTAATATTTAAGTATTTAATAATAGAGTAGATTATATATATGCATGTAGATATTTCTTGCAGGTAACTAAGTATATGAAAATGATACAAAGCCGGATAAAGAGGCTGCTGACTTTTGGTTTACTTTTCTTATTATATGTGTATGGAGTCTGTAAATTTTAGAATGCTATATTTTTTTATTTGCTGGAAGTCTGTGTTATTTGTTAAAAGTAGAATGCTGTGTTTTTTTTATGAAGTCTGTGTTATTTTAGAAATGTTGCTGGAAGTCTGTAAATTTTAATTGAGTTGCGTTAAGTATGGAGTCCATGTAAAGTAATGTAATAGTATAGTAAATGAAGATCAAAGATTAAAAAGCATGGAGAGAGGCAGCCAAGCAAAGAACTCTTACAGCTCAGATATGGAAGGAGTCAGAAATTGCTTGAAATAGTCTGAAGATCAACGACAATATAACTTAATGATACAACGAATGAGACTGTTGCTGAATTTTCTGGATGAAATATCCAGGAATTGATGGTAAAAGGGTTATCATGTTATACGAATATGATGCTCTTGATTTTATGCAGGCTGGAATTTTGCAGGTTAAGCAGAAATTAAAAGATAAGAACTACCGATTAGCAAGCACACCTGGCAGATGCATTAGCATATATGCTGAAGTAGAGTTCCAACATATATCAACATATATGCATGAGCATATATGCTGATATTCAAGGCGAGATAGACTAAAAAAGCAGTAGAATTCTAGCATTTCTCAAAGATCAATTTTACAAGAAGAATTCCAGCATGAAGTAGAGTTCCAACTGAATTTCAAAGAAGCAAAGCAAAATTCCAACAGGAAGATTAAAAGATCTTATATCACAAGACATTGAAGAGACTTGGACACTTGAAAAAGACTGCGCTAATCATTGCAAGACGAATAAAGACTCAGCCTTGTTATCATTAGAAAGATCTATCAATTTGCAAAGCTTAAAGGAAGAACTTAATAATCTCAAAAGCATTTTTCAATATATGTATACACTTAGATTGATGTAAATTTTAAAGTTTTTCTTAAATAATGGGTGTAATAGGGTTAAGGGTAGATGTTAGTTTGTAAAAATGGTATTCCTCCGCCAAAAGAGAGGGTGGTAATTAATAAATAATATTTAAATATATATATATATATATATATATATATTTGATTTCTTATGAATCATTTTATATTTTTTAATTATATTTTAATTAATATCTATCTTATTGATAATAGATTATTAATTTATTTTTTAATCATTTTTCTAATATTTATCAATAATATTGTTTATATTGAATTTATATGATGTATAAATATAGTGATTATTATAACTAAATATTGTATTCACATTTGAAGAAAATGTAAAAATTATTATATTTTCAAATGTAATAACCTTTGAAAATATCAAAAAATAATAAAATAAATATTTTGTTATTTTAATTTTTAAATAAAACCAATAAACCACTAAATGCATACACAGTAAAATAAGTAAACTCCTAAGGCCCGTAATGCCTAAATACATAAAGCATTAAACATGTATATATTACTTAAAAATTAAGAAATTTAATTTTTATTTCAATTTATTATTATTTTAAATATTCATTTTATTTATTTATAAGTTAATTTTATAGAAATATTTATGACAAAATAAATTATGAGTATACAAATATAATTTAAATAATTTATTTTTAATCAAACAAAAATATACGCTTATAAAAGAAGTAAAATTTTAAAAATTAAAAATTATTATCCAATAATATTTTTTACTTTAATTTTGAATCAATTTGGGGTTTGTAAATATTTTTTAATTAATATCTATCTTATTATTAATAGTTTGTTAATTAAATTTTTCATCATTATTATAATATCTATTAATAAAATTGTTTATATTGAATTTATATGAAATATAATTATTAAAATTATTATAACTAAATATTGAATTCACATTTCAAAAAATTTTTGAATATTATTATATTTTGAAAGGTTATAACCTATGAAAATCACAAAAAATTACAAAATATTATTTTGTTATTTTCTTGTTTAAATAAAACCTATAAACCACTAAATAGCTAAAAACATAAATCGCTAAACATTCTAAATGACAAAACTTTTAAATACTTAAACTATTAAATTGGTATACATTAATAATAAAGCATAAATCTCATTATAATTTTTATTAAGTGTAATTTTTAATTTTAATTTTAATTATTTATCAGTTTATTTTTATAAAAATATTTATTACAAAATAAATTATTAGTAAGAGATTTATTTTAAATAATTTATTTTTTATCAAAAAAAAATATATGCTTATAAAAAGAGGCAAAATTTTAAAAACAAAAAATTATTATTTTGTAATATATTTTATTTTGATTTTGAATCATTTTAGTTTTTGCAATTATATTTTAATTTATATGATTCTTATTAATAATAGTTTATTAATTATTTATTGATCATTATTATAATATCTATTAATAAAATTATTTATATTGAGTTTAGATTAAATATAATTATTAAAAATATTATAACTAAACATTATATTAACATTTAAAAAAAATAAAATCTATTATATTTTCAATGGTTATCACCTTCAAAAATTAAATAAAATAAAAAAAATCTAATTTTTTATTATTTTATTCTTTAAATAAAAACTATAAATCACTAAAGTCCTAAACACTTAATTCACTAAACCCCAAAATACCTAAATACTTAAACCATTAAACTAGTATATCCTGAATAATAAATAATAAATCTCAATTTTATTTGTATTCATTATAATTTTAAATATTCATTTTAAATATTTATTAGTTTATTTTTATAGAATTATAAATTAAAAATAAATTATGTGGAAGACAAATATAATTTAAATAATTTACATTTAATAACAAAAAATATAAACTTATAAAAAGAAGCAAAACATCAAAAAAATTATTATTTACTATTAATTTTTACTTTGATTTTCAATAAATTTACGTTATGCAAATATAGTTTTAAAAATATCTATCTTATTAATAATAGTTTATTAATTTATTTTTTGATAATTAATATAATATCTATCAATATAATTATTTATATTGAATTAACATGATATATAATTATTAAGATGATCATAACTAAATATAGTATTCACATATTACAAAAATTTAAAAATTCTCATATTTTCAAAGGTTATAAGCTTCAAAAATGAGAAAAAATAACAAAAATAATTTCTTTGTTATATCATTTTTTAAATAAAACTTATCAACCATTAAATGCCTAAATAAATAAATCTCTAAACTCTTAAACCCTGAAGCCCCTAAATACCTAAACCTTTAAACTCATAAACCTTAAATATAATTTAAATAATTTATAGAAATATTAATTACAAAATAAATTATGAGTGATAAATATAATTTAAATAATATATTTTTCAACAAAAAAAATATAAGCTTATAAAATTATTTCTAACTTAATAATAATAGATTATTAATTTATTTTTTGATCATTATTAGAATATTTATCAATAAAAATATTTATATTTGATTTATATGATATATAAATTTAATAATTATTCTAACTAAATATTATATTCACTTTTGATAAAAATTTTAAAATTATTATATTTTAAAGATTATAAGCTTTGAACAATTGAAAAAGCAAAAAAATATATATTTTTTATTATTTCATTGAAAAAATAAAACCTATAAATCATTAAATTCCTAAACACTTAAATCACTAAACTACAAAATCCCGATACCCCTATATAGATAATCATTTAAACGGGTATCTGCTAAATAATAATTAATAAATCTCATTTTTTATTTGTTTTCATTATATTTTAAAAAATTCATTTTGATTGTTTATATATATATATATATATATATTAATTATAAAATAAATAATGAGTTAAAAATATAATTTATAAAAATTATTTTTAATCAAAAAATAGATAAGCTTATAAAAAGAATAAAAACTTAAAAACAAATAATTATTATTAAGTAATATATTTTGCTTTGCTTTTGAATCATTTTAGGTTTTGATATTATATTTTAAGTAATATCAATCTTATTCATAATAGATTTTTAATTTATTTTATGATAATTAATATAAAATCTATCAATAAAATTGTTTATATTGAATTTATATGATTTATAATTATTATGATTATTATAAATAAATATTTATTCACTTTTAAAAAAAATTTAAAAATTATTATATTTTCAAAGGTTATAACCTTTGAAAATATCAAAAAATAATAAAAATAATTTTTTTTATTTTTTTTCTTAAATAAAACCGATAAACCACTAAATGCATACATAGTTAAATCAGTAAACTCCTAAACTCCGTAATGCCTAAATACATAAACCATTAAAATGCTATATAATACTTAATAATTAATAAATCTAATTTTTAGTTCTATTTATTATAATTTTAAATATTCATTATAATTATTTATTAGTTTATTTTTTTTGAAATATTTATTACAAAATAAAGTATGAGTGCGACAAATATAATTTAATTAATTTATTTTTAATAAAAAAAATATACGGTTCTAAAAGAAATAAAAATTTAAAATTAAAAATGTTTATCCAGTAATATAATTTACTTTAATTTTGAATCAATTTGGGTTTTGTAAATATTTTTTAATTAATATCTATCTTTTTATTAATAGTTTATTAATTTATTTTTTGATCATTATTATATTGTCTATCAATAAAATTGTTTATATTGAATTTATATAATATATAATTATTAATATTATTATAACTAAATATTGAATTCACTTTTCAAAAAATTTTAAATATTATTATATTTTCAAAGCTTAACCTATGAAAATGTTAACAAATTATAGAATTTTTTTTTGTTTTTTTATTTTTTTATATAAAACCTATAAACTACTAAAAGCCTAAAAACATAAATCGCTAAACTACTAAATTACAAAACCTCAAAATACTTAAACCATTAAACTAGTATACATTAATAATAAATGATAAATCTCATTTAATTTTTATTCTGTATAATTTTAAATTTTTATTTTAATTATTTATCATTTTATTTTTATAGAAAAATTAATTACAAAATAAATTATTAGTGAGATAGATATAACTTAAATTAAACTGGTATACCCTAAATAATAAATAATAAATCTCATTTTTTTTAATTATAATTTTTACTATTCATTTTAATTATTTATTTTTTATTTTTATATAAATATTAATTAAAAAATAAATTATGAGTTAGACAAATATAATTTATGTAAATTATTTTTAATCAAAAAAATATAGATAAACTTTTTAAAATAAAAAAAAATTCAAAACTAAAAATTATTATATAGTAATATATTTTGCTTTGCTTATGAATCATTTTATGTTTTGTAATTATATTTTAATTGATATCTATATTTTTAATAATAGATTATTAATTTATTTTTTGATCATTATTAGAATATTTATCAATACAATTATTTATATTGAATTTATATGAAATATAAATATAATGATTATTATAACTAAATATTGAATTCTCTTTTGAAAAAAAATTAAAAATTATTATATTTTCAAAGGTTATAACCTTTTAAAATATCAAAAAATAATAAAAATAAATTTTTGTTATTTTATTTTTTAAATAAAACCTATAAAACACTAAATGCATACACAATTAAATCAATATATGCCTAAACTTCGTAATACCTAAATACATAAACCATTAAACAACTATATAGTACATAATAATTAATAAATCTAATTTTTATTTCTATTTATTATAATTTTAAATATTCATTTAATTATTTATTAGTTTATTTTTATAGAAATATTTATTCCAAAATAAATTATGAGTAAGACAAATTTAATTTAAATAATATACTTTTAAGAACAAAAAATATAAACTTATAAAAAGAAGCAAAACATCAAAAACATTATTATTTAGTAATTTATTTTACTTTGATTTTGAATAAATTTAGGTTTTGCAAATATATTTTAATTATATCTATCTTATTTATAATAGTTTATTAATTTATTTTTTGATCATTAATATAATATCTATCAAAATAATTATTTATATTGAATTTATATGATATATTATTATTATTATTATCAAAACTAAATATAGTATTCACTATTAAAAAAAATTTAAAAATTCTTATATTTTCAAAGGTTATAACCTTAAAAATTAGAAAAAATAACAAAAAAAAATTAGTTTTGTTACATTATTGTTAAAATAAAACTTATAAACCATTAAATACATAAACACATAATCTCTAAACTCCAAAACCCCGAAGCCCCTAAATACTTAAACCTTCAAACTTGTAAACCTTAAATATAATTGAAATAAATTATTGAAATATTAATTACAAAATAATTTATAAGTGATACAAAATAATTTAGTGGTTAATAGGTTTAATTTATATAATAAAAATAAAATTTTTTTTTTAGATTTTTTCTGATTTTCAAAGGTTATAACCATTAAAATAAATGAATATTAAAAATTTTTTGAAATGTGAATATAATATTTAGTTATAATAATATTAATAATTATATATGATATAAATTCAATATGAATAATTTTATTGATAGATATTAAAATAATGATCAAAAATTAAATTAATAAACTTTTAATAATAAGATAGATATTAATTAAAAAATATTTAAAACCCAAATTGATTCAAAATTAAAGTAAAATATATTATTGGATAATAATTTTTAATTTTTAAATTTTTACTTCTTATAAAATCATATATATTTTTTTGATTAAAAATAAATTATTTAAATTATATGTGTAGCATTCATAATTTAATTTGTAATAAAAATTTTTATATAAATAAACTAATAAATAAATAAAATGAATATTTAAAATAATAATAAATTGAAATAAAAATTTAATTTATTAAGTAGTATATAGTGATTTAATGGTTCATGTATTTAGGCATTACGGGGTTTAAGAGTTTACTGATATAACTGTGTATGCATTTAGTGGTTTTACGTTTTATTTAAAAAATAAAATAACATAAAATTTATTTTTTTTATTTTTTCATATTTCCAAAGGTTATAACATTTCAAAATATAGTAATTTTTAAATTTTTTTAAAATTTAAATTCGATATTTACTTATAATAATCATTATATTTATATATCATATAAATTCAATATAAACAATTTTATTGATAAATATTCTAATAATGATCAAAAAATAAATTAATAAATGATTATTAATAAGATAGCTATCAATTAAAATATAATTACAAAATCTAAAATGATTCAAAAGGGGAGCAAAATATATTACTATATTATAAATTTTAGTTTTTAAATTTTTTATTATTTTTATAAGTTTATCTATATTTTTTAAAAAAATAATTTAATTAAATTATATTTGTCTAACTCATAATTTATTTTGTAATTAATATTTATATAAAAATAAACAAATAAATAATTAAAATGAATATTTAAAATTATAATGAAAAAAATAATATTGAGATTTATTATTTATTATTTATTATTCGGTGTTTTAGAAATTTAGGAGTTATTGAATTAAGTGTTTAGGCATTTAGTGGTTTATAGGTTTTATTAAAACAATGAAAAAACAAATATATATATATTTTTTTATTTTTTCTCATTTTCAAAGTTTATAACTTTGAAAATATAATAATTTTAAATTTTTTTTTTCAAAAGTGAATTTAAAATTTAGTTATAATAATCATTATATTTAAATATCATATAAATTCAATATAAACAATTTTATTGATAAATATTCTAATAATGATCTAAAAATAAATTAATAATCTATTATTAATAAGATAGATATCAATTAAAATATAATTACAAAACCAATAATGATTCAGAAGCATAGCAAATTATATTATTATATAATAATTTTTTGTTTTTAATTTTTTTTTCTTTTAATAAGTTTATCTATATTTTTTTTGATGAAAAATAGCTTATATTAATTATAATTGTCTAACTCTTAATTTATATTGTAATTAATATTTATATAAAAATAAACAAATAAATAATTAAAGTAAATATTTTAAATTATAATGTAAAAAATAAAAATGAGATTTATTATTTATTATTTATTATTTAGGATATATCTGATTAAAAAAGTTATCTATTTAGGGTTTTCGAGATTTAGAAGTTATTCATTTAAGTATTTAGGCATTTAGTGGTTTATAGGTTTTATTTAAATAATGAAATAACAAATAAATTATTTTTGATATTTTTTTCCAATTTTCAAAGATTATAACCTTTGAAAATATAATAATTTTAAAATTTTTTAAAAATGTGAATACAATATTTAGTAATAATAATTATTATAACAATATATAATATAAACTAAATATAAACAATTTTATTGTTAGATATTATATCAATTATCAAAAAATAAATTAATAAACTATTATTTATATGATAGATATAAATTAAAATTTAATAACAAAAACTAAAATAATTAAAGAGAAAGTAATTTTATTTCTAAATAATAATTTTTGTTTTTTAATTTTTGCCTCATTTTATAAGATTATATATTTTTTTGATAAAAAATAAATTATTTAAATTATATTTGTATAACACATAATTTATTTTGTAATTAATATTTCAATAAATTATTTAAATTATATTTAAGTTTTACGAGTTTAAAGGTTTAAGTATTTAGGGGCTTTTGGTTTTAGGTATTTAAAGATTTATGTGGTTTAGGTATTTAATGGTTTATAAGTTTTATTTAAACAATAATATAAAAAAAAATTTGTTTGTTATTTTTTCTCATTTTTTAAAGTTATAACCTTTGAAAATAAAACAATTTTTAAATTTTTTTTAAATGTGAATACTATATTTAGTTTTGATAATATTAATAATTATATATTATATAAATTCAATATAACTCATTATATTGATAGATATTATATTAATGATAAAAAAATAAATTAATAAACTATTATAAATAAGATAGATATTATTTAAAATATATTTGCAAAACCAAAATTTATTCAAAATGAAAGTAAAATAAATTACTAAATTATAATGTTTTTGATGTTTTGCTTCTTTTTATAAGTATATATTTATTGTTCTTAAAAGTATATTATTTAAATTATATTTGTCTTCCTCATAATATATTTTGTAATTTATAATTCTATAAAAATATACTAAAAAAATAATTAAAATGAATATTTAAAATTATAATGAATACAAATAAAAGTGAAATTTATTATTTATTATATAGGATATATAGTTTTAATAGTTTAGGTATTTAGGTCTTTTGGGGTTTAGTGATTTAAGTGTTTATTCCTTTAGTGATTTATAGTTTTTATTTAAAGAATCAAAAAGCAAAAAATTTAATTTTTAGTTTTTTTTTAATTTTTGAAGGTTATAACCTTCGAAAAAATAATAATTTTTAATTTTTTTTAATGTGAATATAATATTTAGTTATAATAATCTTAATAATTATATATAATGCAAACTCAATATATATAATTTTATTAATAGATATTATAATAATGATGAATAAATAATTAATAAACTATTATTAAAAAGAATGATATAAATTAAAATATAAATGAAAAATCTAAAATGATACAAAATCAAAATAAAATATTTTACCAAATAATAAATTTTTGTTTTTAAAATTGTGCCTATTTTTATAAACTAAAATTTTTTTGATGAAATATAAATTATTTAAATTATATCTGTCTCACTAATGATTTATTTTGTAATTAAAATTTCTATGATAATAAATTGATAAATGATTAAAATAAAAATTTAAAATTATACTGAATAAAAATTAATATGAGATTTATGATTTATAATTAATGTATGTCAGTTTAATGGTTTTGAGATTTAAAATTTTCTGAAATGTGAATACAATATTTAATTATAATATTATTAATAATCATACATCATATAAATTGAATATAAACAATTTTATTGATAGTTATTTTAATAATGATCAAAAATTAAATAAATAAAATAATAATAATAAGATAGATATTCATTAAAAAATATTTACAAATCCCAAATTGATTCAAAATTAAAATAAAATATATTACTTAATAATAATTTTTAATTTTAAAATTTTACTTCTTTTATAAGCGTATATATATTTTTTGATTAAAAATAAATTATATAAATTATATTTGTCTTACTCATAATTTATTTTGTAATAAATATTTCTATAAATATAAACTAATCAATAATTAAATGAATATTTATAATTATAATAAATAGAAATAAAAATTAGATTTATTAATTATTATGTATTATATAGTGGTTTAATGGTATATGTATTTAGGTATTACTGGTTTTAGGAGTATACTAATTTAATTGTGTATGCATTTAGTGGTTTATAGGTTTTATTTTAAAAAAAAATAACAAAAAATTTAATTTTATTAGTTTTTGATATTTTCAAAGGTTATAATCTTTGAAAATATAATAATTTTTAAATTTTTTTCAAAAGCGAATTCAATATTTAGTTATAATAATCTTTATATTTATATATCATATAAATTGAATATAAACAATTTTAGTTATTAATATTCTAATAATGATCAAAAATTAAAATTATAATCTATTTTTAAAAAGATAGATATCAATTAAAATATAATTACAAAACATAAAATGATTCATAAGCAAACCAAAATATATTACTATATAATGATTTTTTGTTTTGTAATTTTTTTTTATTTTCAAAAGTTTATCTATATTTATTTGATTAAAAATAATTAACATAAATTACATTTGTCTATCTCATAATTTATTTTTTAATTAATATTTATATAAAATTAAACAAATAAATAATTAAAATGAATATTTAAAATTATAATGAAAAAAATGAGATTTATTATTTATTATTTATGGTATACCGGTTTAATTTAAATTATATCTGTTTCACTAATAATTTATTTTGAAATTAATATTTCTATAAAAATAGACCGATAATTAGTTAAAAAAAAATTTAAAATTATACTGAATAAAAATTAAAATGAGATTTATGATTTATTATTAATGTATAGCAATTTAATAGTTTAAGTATTTAGAGGTTTTGTCGTATAGGTGTTTAACAATTCATGTTTTTAGGAATTTAGTGGTTTATAGGTTTTATTTAAACAATAAAATAACATAAAAAATTTTATAATTTTTTGTCATTTTCATAGGTTATAACCATTGAAAATATAATAATATTTAAAATTTTTTGAAATGTAAATACAATATTTAGTTATAATAATTTTAAAAATTATATATCATATAAATTCAATATATACAATTTTATTGATAGATATTATAATAATGATCAAAAATTAAAATACTAAACTATTAATAATAAGATAGATATTAATTAAAAAAATATTTAAAAAACCCAAATTGATTCAAAATTAAAGTAAAAAATATTGTTCGATAATAATTTTTAATTTTTACTTCTTTTATAAGTGTATATATTTTTTTTATTAAAAAAAATTATTTAAATTATATTTGTCGCACTCATAATTTATTTTGTAAAAAAAATTTATATAAAAAATAAATTAATAAATAATTAAAATGAATATTTAAAATTATAATAAATAGAAATAAAAATTAGATTTATTAATTATTTAGTAGTATATAGCAGTTTAATGGTTTATGTATTTAGGAATTACGAGCTTTAGGAGTTTAATGATTTAACTGTGTATGCATTTAATGGTTTTTAGTTTTTATTTTAAAAAAAATAAAAAAATTACTTTTATTATTTTTTGATATTTTAAAAGGTTATATCCTTTGAAAAAATATTAAATTAAAATTTTTTCAAAAGTGAATAAATATTTCTTTATTATAACCATAATAATTATATATCATATAAATTCAATATAAACAAATATTATTGATTGATATTCTAATAATTATCAAAAAATAAATTAAAAATCTATTATGAATACAATTGATATTACATAAAATATAATATCAAAACCTAAAATGATTCAAAAGCAAAGAAAAATATATTACTTTATATTAATTATTTGTTTTTAAATTTTTATTCTTTTTATAAGCTTATCTATTTTTTTATGAAAAATCATTTTTATAAATTATATTTAACTCATAATTTATTTTATAATTAATATATATATATATATATATAAACTATACAATCAAAATGAATTTTTTAAATTAGAATGAAAACAAATAAAAAATGAGATTTATTAATTATTATTTAGGATATAAATGTTTAAACGATTATCTATATAGCGGTATCTAGATTTTGTAGTTTAGTGATTTAAGTGTTTAGGCATTTAGTGATTTATAGGTTTTATTTAAACAATGAAATAAAAAAAAATATTTTTTTTGTTTTTTCAATTGTTTAAATGTTATAATCTTTGAAAATATAATAAATATAAAATTTATATCAAAAGTGAATATAATATTTAGTTAGAATAATTATTAAATTTATATATCATATAAATCAAATATAAATATTTTTATTGATAAATATTCTAATAATGATCAAAAAATAAATTAATAATCTATTATTAATAAGTTAGATATCAATTAAAATATAATTACGAAACTTAAAATAATTCATAAAAAAAGGAAAATATATTACTATATAGCAATTTTTTATTTTTTATTTTTTTCTTCTTTTATTAAGTTTATCTATATTTTTTTTGTCGAAAAATAATTTATATAAATTATATTTGTCTAACTTATAATTTATTTTGTAATTAATATTTATATAAAAATAAACAAATAAATAATTAAAATGAATATTTAAAATTATAATAAAAATAATAATAATGAGATTAATATTTTATTATTTAGGATATACATGTTTAAAAAATTTATCTTTTTAGGGATTTCGAGATTTAGAAGTTATTGATTTAAGTAATTAAAAATGTAATGGTTTATAGCTTTTATTTAAACAATGAAATAACAAAAAATTAATTTTTGATATTTTTTCAAATTTTGAAATGTCATAACATTTGAAAATATAATAATTTTAAAATTTTTTAAAAATGTGAATACAATATCTTGTAATAATATTTATTATCTCTATATATAATATAAACTAAATATAAATAATTTTATTGATAATATTATATAAATTATCAAAAAATAAATTAATAAACTAGTATTAATATGATAGATATAAATTAAAATATAATTAAAAAACCTAAAATAATTCAAAATCAAAGAAAATTTTATTACTAAATAATAATTTTTTTTTAGTTTTTGCATCATTTTATAAGCTTATATTTTTTTTTGTTGAAAAATATATTATTTAAATTATATTTGTCACTCATATTTTATTTTGTAATTAATATTTCTATAAATTATTTAAATTATATTTAAGGTTTATGAGTTTAAATGTTTAAGTATTGAGGGGCTTCGGGGTTTAAAAGTTTAAAGATTTATGTATTTAGTCATTTAATGGTTTATAAGTTTTATTTAAATTTGATATGACAAAAAATTTATTTTTGTTATTTTTCCTCATTTTTGAAGGTTATAACCTTTGAAAATATAACAAATATAGAAATGTAAACAATTATATATGTGAATACTATATTTAGTTATGATAATCTTAATAATTATATATCATGTTAATTCAATATAAACAATTATATTAAATTATTAATGATCAAAAATATATTTGCAAATAAAATATATCATCTTAATTCAAAAAATATTGATAGATATTATATTAATGATCAAAAAATGAATTAATAAACTATTATTTATGAGATAGATATTTTTTAAAATATATTTGCAAAATTAAAATTTATTCAAAATCAAAGTAAAATATAATACTAAATAATAATTTATTTAGGTTTTGCTTCTTTTTATAAGTTTATATTTTTTTTATTAAAATTAAATTATTTAAATTATATTTGTATTCCACATAATTTATTTTTAATTTATAATTCTATAAAAATAAACTAATAAATAATTAAAATGAATATTTAAAATTATAATGAATACAATTAAAATTGATATTTATTATTTATTATTCAGGATATACTAGTTTAATGGTTTATGTATTTAGGTGTTTTGGGGTTTAGTGATTTAACTGTTTAGGACTTTAATGATTTGTAGTTTTTATTTAAAGAATAAAAAAATAAAAAATAAATTTTTTTGATTTTTTTTAATTTTTGAAGATTATAACCGTTGAAATATAATAATCTTTAATTTTTTTTGAATGTTAAAATATAATACTAAATAATAATTTATTTAGGTTTTGCTTCTTTTTATAAGTTTATATTTTTTTTATTAAAATTAAATTATTTAAATTATATTTGTATTCCACATAATTTATTTTTAATTTATAATTCTATAAAAATAAACTAATAAATAATTAAAATGAATATTTAAAATTAAAATGAATACAATTAAAATTGAGATTTATTATTTATTATTCAGGATATACTAGTTTAATGGTTTAAGTATTTAGGTGTTTTAGGGTTTAGTGATTTAACTGTTTAGGACTTTAATGATTTGTAGTTTTTATTTAAAGAATAAAAAAATAAAAAATAAAATTTTTTGATTTTTTTTTAATTTTTGAAGGTTATAACCTTTGAAATATAATAATCTTTAATTTTTTTTGAATGTTAACATAATATTTAGTTGTAATATTCTTAATAATTATATATTCTTAATAAATTATTTAAATTATATTTAAGGTTTACGAGTTTAAAGGTTTAAGTATTTAGGGGCTTTTGTATTTTGCTGTTTAGATGTTTAAGTTTTTAGGCATTTAGTGATCTATAAGTTTTATTTAAACAATGATATAGCAAAAAATTTATTTATATTATTTTTTCTAATTTTTGAAAATTATATCTTTTGAAAATATAATAATTTTTAAATTTTTTTCAAATGTAAATATAATATTTATTTATAATAATCTTCATTATTATAATTAATTTAAATTCAATATAAATAATTATATTTCTAGATTTTATAATTATGATCAAAAAATAAATTAATAAACTATTATTAATAAAATAGTTATTATTTAAAAATATTTGCAAAATCTAAATTTATTCAAATCAAAGTAAAATATATTACTAAATTATAATTTTTATATTTTTGTTATTTTAAATAAATTATTTAAATTATATTTGTCTTACTCATAATTTATTTTGTAATTTATAATTCTATAATAATAAACTACTAAATAATTAAAATGAATATTTAAAATTATAATGAATACTAATAAAATTGAGAATTATTATTTATTATTCAGTATATACCGGTTTAATGGTTTAGGTATTTAGGTGTTTTGTGTTTTAGTAGTTTAGTGATTTAATTGTTTAGACCTTTAGTGATTTATAGTTTTTTTAAAAGAATGAAAAAACAAAAAATTTAATTTTTTGATTTTTTTTAATTTTTGAAGGTTGTAACCTTTGAAAATATAATAATTTTTAATTTTTTTTAAATGTAAATATAATATTTTGTTATAATAATCTTAATAATTATATATAATGTAAACTCAATATAAATAATTTTAGTGATAGATATTATAATAATTATCAATAAATAAATTAATAAACTTGTATTTATAAGAATGATATAATTTAAAATATAATTGTAAAATATAAAATGATTCAAAATCAAAATAAGAATATTATTAAATACTAATTTTTTATTTTTAAAATTTTGCCTATTTTTATGAGCATTTTTTTTGATGAAAAATAAATTATTTAAATTATATATGTCGCACTAATAAATTATTTTGTAATTAATATTTATATAAAAATTAAATGATAAATAATTAAAATGAATATTTAAAATTATAATGAATACTAATAAAAATGAGAATTATGTTTTATTATTTAGACTATACTAATTTAATGTTTTGAGTATTTAAAAGCTTCTGGGAAATAAGAGTTTAGTCATTTTACTATTTAGTCATTTAGTGGATTATAGGATTTATTTAAAAAATAAAATAAAAAAAGTATTTTCGTTATGTTTTCTCATTTTTTAAGGTTATAACCATTGAAAATATAATAATTTTAAAATTTTTTTTGAAAAGTGAATACAATATGAAATTATAATAATCATATTAATTATATATCATATAAATTCAATATAAACTAATTTATTGAAATTTATTATAAAAATTATCATTAAAAAGTAATAACCTATTATTAATAAGATAAATATATTTTAAAATATATTTGCAAAACCTAAAAAGACTCAAAATCAAAGTGAAATATTTTACTAAATATTAATTTTTAATTTTTAAATTTTTGTATCCATTTATAAGCCTATATATTTTTTGATTAAAAATATTTGACACACTAAATTACATTTAAATTATATTTATCTCACAAATAATTTATTTTTTAATTTATATTTCTATAAAATTAAACTAATAAATAATTAAAATGTATATTTAAAATTAAAATGAATACTAAGAAAAATGAGATTTATAATTTATTATTTAGGGTATATCTATTTAATTTTTTAAGTTTTTTGTGGTTTTGGGGTTAATGAGTTATTGATTTATATGTTTACACATTTAGGTGTTTATAGGTTTTATTTAATCAATGAAATAATAAAAAAATTATTTTTATGAATTTTCGTGATTTTCAAATGTTATAACCTTTGAAAATATAATAATTTTTTAATAGTAATAAAATATGAATACAATACTTAGTTATAATAATCTTAAAAATTATATTTGTTGTAAATTCAATATAAAAAAATTATTAATATATATTAATATATTGTTAAAAAAATAAAATAATAAACTATTATTAATAAAATAGATATTAATTAAAATATATTTGTTGAAAACAAAATAATTCAATATCAAAGTAAATTATATTACTAAATTAAATTTTAAATTTTTGAAATTTTGTTTATTTATATAAGCTTATTTTTTTCATAAAAAATAATTTATATAAATTATATAACTCACTCATTATTTATTTTAAAATTAATATTTCTATAAAAATAAACTAAAAAATAATTAAAATTAATATTTAAAATTATAATGAATACAAATAAAGATGAGATTTATTATGTATTATATAGGTTATATAGATTTAATGGTTTAAGTATTTAGGGGTTTTGGGGATTAGGAGTCTAGATATTTAAATGTTTAGGCATTTAGTCGTTTATAAGTTTTATTTAAATAATAAAATGATAAAAAAATATTTTTGTGATTTTTTATCATTTTTGAAGGTTATAACCTTTTAAAATATAATAATTTTTAAAATTTTTTCAAATGTAAATATAATGTTTAGTTATAATAATATTAATAAGTATAAGACATTTTATTTGAATATAAGTAATTTTATTGTTCGATATTATAAAAATGATCAAATAATAAATTATTAAAATATTATTAATAAAATTGATCGGAATTAAAATATAATTGAAAAACCAATATATAATGATTCAAAATCAAAGTAAAATATATTACTAAATAATAATTTTTGGTTTGTAAATTTTTATTTCTTTATATAAGCTTTTTTTTTGATTAAAAATAAATTATTAAAATTATATTTGTCTCACTCATTATTTATTTTGTGATTGATATTTCTATAAAAAATAAACTGTTAAATAATTAAAATAAAAATTTAAAATTATACTAAATAAAAATTAAAATGAGATTTATGATTTATTATTAATTTATACCAGTTTAATGGTTTTGACATTAAGGAGTTTAGAGATTAATGTTTTTAGGCATTTAGTATTTTATAGGTTTTATTTAAACAATAAAATAACAATAAAAATTTGTAATATTTTCTCATTTTCAGAGTTTATACCTCTAAAAATATAGTAAAATTTAAGATTTTCTGAGATGTGAAGATAATATTTAGTTATAATAATATTAATAATTATATATCATATAAATTCAATATAAACAATTTTATTGATAGATAATATATTAATGATCAAGAATTAAATTAATAAACAATTAATAATAAGATAGTTATTAATTAAAAAATATTTATAAAACCCAAATTAATTCAAAATTAAAGTAAAATATATTACTAAATAATAATTTTTAATTTTTAAAATTTACTTCTTTTATAAGCATATATATCCGTTTTGATTAAAAATAAATTATTTAAATTATATTTGTTGCACTCATAATTTATTTTGTAATAAATATTTCTATAAAAATAAACTAATAAATAATTAAAATGAATATTTAAAATTATAATAAATATAAATAAAAATTATATTTATTAATTATTATGTATTATATAGTGGTTTAATGGTTTATGTATTTAGGTATTACGGGGTTTAAGAGTTTACTGATTTAATTATGTATGCATTTAGTGGTTATAGGTTTTATTAAAAAATAAATAAACAAAAAATTTTTTTTATTATTTTTTGATATTTTCAAATGTTATAACCTTTGAAAATATAATAATATTAAAAATTTTTTGAAATGTGAATACAATATTTTGTTATAATAATATTATTAATTATATATCATATAAATTCAATATAAAAAATTTTATTGATAGATATTATTATAATCATCAAAAATTAAATTAATAAACTATTAATAATAAGATAGATATTAATTAAAAAAATATTTACAAAACCCAAATTGATTCAAAATTAAAGAAAAATATAATACTTAATAATAATTTTTAATTTTTAAATTTTTACTTATTATATAAGCGTAAATACTTTTATTGATTAAAAATAAATTATTTAAATAATATTTCTCGCACTCATAATTTATTTTGTAATAACTATTTCTATAGAAATAAACTAATAAAATATTAAATTAAATATTTAAAATTATAATAAATAGAAATAAAAATTAGATTTATTAATTATTAAGTAGTATATAGCGGTTTAATGGTTTATATATTTAGGCATTACGAGGTTTAAGAGTTTACTGATTTAACTGTGTTTGCATTTAGTGGTTATAGGTTTTATTTAAAAAATAAATAAACAAAAAATTTTTTATTATTTTTTGATATTTTCAAATGTTATAACCTTTGAAAATATAATAATTTTTAAATTTTTTTCAAAAGTGAATTCAATATTTAGTTATAATAATCATTATATTTATATTTCATATAAATTAAATATAAATAATTTTATTGATAAATATTCTAATAATGATCAAAAAATAAACTAATAATCTATTATTAATAAGATAGATATCAATTAAAATATAATTACAAAACCTAAAATGATTAAGAAGGAAAGTAAAATATATTACTATATAATAAATTTTTGTTTTGAAATTTTTTCTTCTTTTTATAAGTTTATCTATATTTTTTGATGAAAAATAATTTATATAAAAATTATATTTGTCTAACTCATAATTTATTTTGTAATTAATAATTATATAAAAATATACAAATAAATAATTAAAATATATTTTTAAAATTTTAATGAAAAAAAATGTGTTTTATTATTCTTTATTTAGGGTATACTGGTTTAATTTAAATTAGATCTATCTAACTAATAATTTATTTTCTAATTAATATTTCTAAAAAATAAACTGATAAATAATTAAAAAATTAAAATTAAAATTAAATTTAATAAAAATTAAAATTAAATTTATTATTTATTATTAATGTATACCAGTTTAATTGTTTATGTATTTAAAGGGTTTGTCATTTAAAAGATTAGTGATTTATGTTTTTAGGCATTTAGTGGTTTATAGGTTTTATTTAAACAATAAAATAAAAAAAAATTTGTAATTTTTTAACATTTTCATAGCTCATAACCTTTGAAAATATAATAATATTTAAACTTTTATGAAATGTGAAGACAATATTTAGTTATAATAATATTAATAATTATATATCATATAAATTCAATATAAAAAATTTTATTGATAGATATTATAATAATGATCAAAAATTAAGTTAATAAACTACTAATAATAAGATAGATATTAATTAAAAAATATTTACAAAACCCAAAATGATTCAAAATTAATGTAAAATATATTACTTAATAATAATTTTTAATTTTTAAATTTTTACTTATTATATAAGCGTAAATACTTTTATTGATTAAAAATAAATTATTTAAATTATATTTCTCGCACTCATAATTTATTTTGTAATAAATATTTCTATAGAAATAAACTAATAAAATATTAAATTAAATATTTAAACTTATAATAAATAGAAATAAAAATTAGATTTATTAATTATTAAGTAGTATATAGCAGTTTAATGTTTTATATATTTAGGCATTAACAGGTTTAGTAGTTTACTGATTTAACTGTGTTTGCATTTAGTGGTTATAGGTTTTATTTAAAAAATGAATAAACAAAAAATTTTTTTTATTATTTTTTGATATTTTCAAATGTTATAACCTTTGAAAATATAATAATTTTTAAATTTTTTTCAAAAGTGAATTGAATATTAAGTTATAATAATCATTATATTTATATTTGATAAAAATTCAATATAAATAATTTCATTGATAAATATTCTAATAATGATCAAAAAATAAATTAATAATCTATTATTAATAAGATAGATATCAATTAAAATATAATTACAAAACCTAAAATAATTAAGAAGGAAAGTAAAATATATTACTATATAATAAATTTTTGTTTTGAAATTTTTTCTTCTTTTTATAAGTTTATCTATATTTTTTGATGAAAAATAATTTATATAAAAATTATATTTGTCTAACTCATAATTTATTTTGTAATTAATAATTATATAAAAATATACAAATAAATAATTAAAATATATATTTAAAATTTTAATGAAAAAAAATGTGTTTTATTATTTTTTATTTAGGGAATAACGGTTTAATTTAAATTAGATCTATCTAACTAATAATTTATTTTCTAATTAATATTTCTAAAAAATAAACTGATAAATAATTAAAAAAAATTTAAAATTAAATTTAATAAAAATTAAAATTAAATTTATGATTTATTATTAATGAATACCAGGTTAATTGTTTATGTATTTAAAGGGTTTGTCATTTAAAAGTTTAGTGATTTATGTTTTTAGGCATTTAGTGGTTTATAGGTTTTATTTAAACAATAAAATAAAAAAAAATTTGTAATTTTTTCACATTTTCATAGCTCATAACCTTTGAAAATATAATAATATTTAAACTTTTTTGAAATGTGAAGACAATATTTAGTTATAATAATATTAATAATTATATATCATATAAATTCAATATAAAAAATTTTATTGATAGATATTATAATAATGATCAAAAATTAAATTAATAAACTACTAATAATAAGAAAGATATTAATTAAAAAATATTTACAAAACCCAAATTGATTCAAAATTAAAGAAAAATATAATACTTAATAATAATTTTTAATTTTTAAATTTTTACTTATTATATAAGCGTAAATACTTTTATTGATTAAAAATAAATTATTTAAATTATATTTCTCGCACTCATAATTTATTTTGTAATAAATATTTCTATAGAAATAAACTAATAAAATATTAAATTAAAGATTTAAACTTATAATAAATAGAAATAAAAATTAGATTTATTAATTATTAAGTAGTATATAGCGGTTTAATGTTTTATATATTTAGGCATTACGAGGTTTAGGAGTTTACTGATTTAACTGTGTTTGCATTTAGTGGTTATAGGTTTTATTTAAAAAATAAATAAACAAAAATTTTTTTTATTATTTTTTGATATTTTCAAATGTTATAACATTTGAAAATATAATAATTTTTAAATTTTTTTCAAAAGTGAATTCAATATTAAGTTATAATAATCATTATATTTATATTTGATAAAAATTCAATATAAATAATTTTATTGATAAATATTCTAATAATGATCAAAAAATAAATTAATAATCTATTATTAATAAGATAGATATCAATTAAAATATAATTACAAAACCTAAAATGATTAAGAAGGAAAGTAAAATATATTACTATATAATAAATTTTTGTTTTGAAATTTTTTCTTCTTTTTATAAGTTTATCTATATTTTTTGATGAAAAATAATTTATATAAAAATTATATTTGTCTAACTCATAATTTATTTTGTAATTAATAATTATATAAAAATATACAAATAAATAATTAAAATATATTTTTAAAATCTTAATGAAAAAAAATGTGTTTTATTATTTTTTATTTAGGGTATACCGGTTTAATTTAAATTAGATCTATCTAACTAATAATTTATTTTCTAATTAATATTTCTAAAAAATATACTGATAAATAATTAAAAAAAATTTAAAATTAAATTTAATAAAAATTAAAATTAAATTTATGATTTATTATTAATGTATACCAGTTTAATTGTTTATGTATTTAAAGGGTTTGTCATTTAAAAGATTAGAGATTTATGTTTTTAGGCATTTAGTGGTTTATAGGTTTTATTTAAACAATAAAATAAAAAAAATTTGTAATTTTTTCACATTTTCATAGCTCATAACCTTTGAAAATATAATAATATTTAAACTTTTTTGAAATGTGAAGACAATATTTAGTTATAATAATATTAATAATTATATATCATATAAATTCAATATAAAAAATTTTATTGATAGATATTATAATAATGATCAAAAATTAAATTAATAAACTACTAATAATAAGATAGATATTAATTAAAAAATATTTACAAAACCCAAAATGATTCAAAATTAATGTAAAATATATTACTTAATAATAATTTTTAATTTTTAAATTTTTACTTATTATATAAGCGTAAATACTTTTATTGATTAAAAATAAATTATTTAAATTATATTTCTCGCACTCATAATTTATTTTGTAATAAATATTTCTATAGAAATAAACTAATAAAATATTAAATTAAATATTTAAACTTATAATAAATAGAAATAAAAATTAGATTTATTAATTATTAAGTAGTATATAGCGGTTTAATGTTTTATATATTTAGGCATTACGAGGTTTAGGAGTTTACTGATTTAACTGTGTTTGCATTTAGTGGTTATAGGTTTTATTTAAAAAATAAATAAACAAAAAATTTTTTTATTATTTTTTGATATTTTCAAATGTTATAACCTTTGAAAATATAATAATTTTTAAATTTTTTTCAAAAGTGAATTCAATATTAAGTTATAATAATCATTATATTTATATTTGATAAAAATTCAATATAAATAATTTTATTGATAAATATTCTAATAATGATCAAAAAATAAATTAATAATCTATTATTAATAAGATAGATATCAATTAAAATATAATTACAAAACCTAAAATGATTAAGAAGGAAAGTAAAATATATTTCTATATAATAAATTTTTGTTTTGAAATTTTTTCTTCTTTTTATAAGCTTATCTATATTTTTTGATGAAAAATAATTTATATAAAAATTATATTTGTCTAACTCATAATTTATTTTGTAATTAATAATTATATAAAAATATACAAATAAATAATTAAAATATATTTTTAAAATTTTAATGAAAAAAAATGTGTTTTATTATTTTTTATTTAGGGTATACCGGTTTAATTTAAATTAGATCTATCTAACTAATAATTTATTTTCTAATTAATATTTCTAAAAAATAAACTGATAAATAATTAAAAAAAATTTAAAATTAAATTTAATAAAAATTAAAATTAAATTTATGATTTATTATTAATGTATACCAGTTTAATAGTTTATATATTTAAAGGGTTTGTCATTTAAAAGTTTAGCGATTTATGTTTTTAGGCATTTAGTGGTTTATAGGTTTTATTTAAACAATAAAATAAAAAAAAATTTGTAATTTTTTCACATTTTCATAGCTCATAACCTTTGAAAATATAATAATATTTAAACTTTTTTGAAATGTGAAGACAATATTTAGTTATAATAATATTAATAATTATATATCATATAAATTCAATATAAAAAATTTTATTGATAGATATTATAATAATGATCAAAAATTAAATTAATAAACTACTAATAATAAGAAAGATATTAATTAAAAAATATTTACAAAACCCAAATTGATTCAAAATTAAAGAAAAATATAATACTTAATAATAATTTTTAA
Organism: Sapria himalayana; assembly: GCA_029783825.1. NCBI lineage: Eukaryota > Viridiplantae > Streptophyta > Magnoliopsida > Malpighiales > Rafflesiaceae > Sapria > Sapria himalayana. The sequence goes on along the minus strand of JAREIK010005661.1, from coordinate 31,472 downwards.
TTTTTAAATTTTTACTTATTATATAAGCGTAAATACTTTTATTGATTAAAAATAAATTATTTAAATTATATTTCTCTCACTCATAATTTATTTTGTAATAAATATTTCAATAGAAATAAACTAATAAAATATTAAATTAAATATTTAAACTTATAATAAATAGAAATAAAAATTAGATTTATTAATTATTAAGTACTATATAGCGGTTTAATGTTTTATATATTTAGGCATTACGAGGTTTAGGAGTTTACTGATTTAACTGTGTTTGCATTTAATGGTTATAGGTTTTATTTAAAAAATGAATAAACAAAAAATTTTTTTATTATTTTTTGATATTTTCAAATGTTATAACCTTTGAAAATATAATAATTCTTAAATTTTTTTCAAAAGTGAATTCAATATTAAGTTATAATAATCATTATATTTATATTTGATATAAATTCAATATAAATAATTTTATTGATAAATATTCTAATAATGACCAAAAAGTAAATTAATAATCTCTTATTAATAAGATAAATATAAATAAAAATATAATTACAGAACCTAAAATGATTCAGAAGGAAAGCAAAATATATTACTATATAATAAATTTTTGTTTTGAGATTAATTCTTCTTTTTATAAGTTTATCTATATTTTTTGATTAAAAATAATTTATATAACTTATATTTGTCTAACTTATAATTTATATTGTAATAAATATTTAATAAAAATAAACGAGTAAATAATTAAAATGAATATTTTAAATTATAATGAAAAAAATAATATTGAGATTTATTATGTATTATTTAGGGTATACCAGTTTAAAAAGATTATCTATTTAGGGTTTTCGAGATTTCGGAGCTATTGACTTAAGTGTTTAGGCATTTAGTAGTTTATAGGATTTATTTAAACAATGAAATAACAACGAAATTATTTTATATATTTTCTCACATTTGCAAAGGTTATAACCCTTGAAAATATAATAATTTTAAAATTTTTTAAACATGTGAATACAATATTTAGTAATAAGAATCTTTATAATTATATATAATAGAAACTAAATATAAACAATTTTGTTGAAAGATATGATATAAATTATCAAAAAATAAATTAATATGCTATTATTAATATGATAGATAGAAATTAAAATATAATTGCAAAACCTAAAATTATTCAAAATAAAAGTAAAATTTATTACCAAATAATATTTTTTGTTTTTTAGTTTTTGCTTCTTTTTATAAGCTTATAATTTTTTTTTGAAGAAAAATAAATTATTTAAATTATATTTAAGGTTTACGAGTTTAAAGTTTTAAGTATTTAGGGGCTTTTGTGTTTAGGAGTTCATATATTTAAGTGTTTAGGCATTTAGTGGTCTATAATTTTATTTAAACAATGTTATAGCAAAAAATTTATTTATTTTATTTTTTCTAATTTTTGAAGATTATATTCTTTGAGAATATAAAAATTTCTAAATTTTTTTCAAATGTAAAAATAATATTTAGTTAAAATAATTATAATAAATATAAGTCATTTAAATTCAATATAAATAATCATATTGCTAGATATATTAATAATGATCAATAAATAATTTAATAAACTATTATTTATAAGATAGATATTATTTAAAATATATTTCCAAAATCTAAATTTATTCAAATTCAAAGTATATATTACTGAATAATAATATTTTTTAATATTTTGCTTTTTTTATAAGTTTATATTTGTGTTATTAAAAATAAATTATTTAAATTATATTTGTCTTCCTCATAATTTATTTTGTAATTTATAATTCTATAAAAATAAACTAATAAATAATTAAAATAAATATTTAAAATTATAATGAATACAAATAAAATTGAGATTTATTATTTATTATTCAGGATATACAGGTTTAATGGTTTAAGTATTTAGGTGTTTTGGGGTTTAGTTATTTAAGTGTTTTTGCCTTAAGTGATTTTATCTAATTTTTGAAGGTTATAACCTTTGAAAATATAATAATTTTTAATTTTTTTTTTAAATGTGAATATAATAATTAGTTATAATAATCTCGATAATTATATATAATGTAAAATCATTATAAATAATTTTATTAATAGATATTATAATAATGATCAATAAATAAATTAATGAACTATTATTAATTAGAATGATATAAATTAAAATATAATTGTAAAATCTAAAATTATTCAAAATTAAATTAAAATAAATTACTAAATAATAATATTTTGTTTAAAAAATTTTGCCTCATTTTATGATCTTATATTTTTTTGATTAAAAATAAATTATTTAAATTATATCTGTTTCACTAATAATTTATTTTGTTATTAATATTTAAATAAAAATAAACTGATAAATAATTAAAACGAATAATTTAAATTTTAATGAATACTAATAAAAATGAGATTTATTATTTATTATTTAAAGTATACTTATTTAAAGGCTTATGTCTTTATGGGCTTCGAGGTTTAGAAGTTTAGTCATTAAGAATTTAGGTATTTTTTGGTTTATTGATATTATTTAAAAAATCTAATAACAAAATATTTATTTTTTTTATTTTTTCTTATTTTCAAAGGTTATAACCTTTGAAAACTTAATAATTTTTGAATTTTTTTAAAATGTGAAAATATTATTTTGTTATAATAATCTAAATAATTATATATTATGTAAATTCAATATAAATAATTTCTTTTATAGATATTATGATGACGATAATAAATAAATTAATAAACTATTATTAATAGGATAGATATTAAATAAAATTTATTTGCAAAACCTAAAATGATTCAAAATCAAAGTAAAATATATTAATAAGATAGATATTAAATAAAACTATTATTAATAAGATAATATATACAGGTTTATAATATTATATATTTAGGAGTTTTGGGATTTAGGAATTTAGTGATTTAAGTATTTAGGCATTTAGTAGTTTATAGGTTTTATTTGAAAAAATACAATAACAAAATTTTTTTTTGTTATTTGTTCTCATTTTTGAAGGATATAACCTTTGATACAATAACAATTTTTAAATTTTTTTTAAATGTGAATACTATATTTAGTAATGATAATCTTAATAATTATATATCATATAAATTTAATATAAACAATTATATTGATATATATTATATTAATGATCATACAAAAGATTAATAAAAAATTATTAAAAAGTTAAATATTGTTTAAAATATATTTACAAAACCTAAAATGATTCAAAATCAATGTGAAATATTTTACTAAATATTTATTTTAAATTTTTGTATCCATTTATAAGCTTATATTTTTTTTTCTGAAAAATTAATTATTTATATTATATTTGTCTCACAATTAATTTATTTTTTAATATATATTTCTATAAAAATAAACTAATAAATAATTAAAATGTATATATAAAATTATAATGAATACTATTAAAAATGAGATTTATGATTAATTATTTAGGGTATACCTATTTAATGGTTTAAGTGTATTGTAGTTTTGGGGTTAATGAGTTTATTGATTTATATGTTTACACATTTAGGCGTTTATAGGTTTTATTTAATCAATTAAATAACAAAAATTTTATTTTTATGAATTTTCATGATTTTTTAAGGTTATAACCTTTCAAAATATTATAATTTTTTAATAGTTTTAAAATATGAATACAATACTTAGTTATAATAATCTTAATAATTATATTTGATGTAATATCAACATTAAAAATTTTAATAATATATATTTTATTGATGATCAAAAAATAAATTAATAAAATATTATTAATAAGATAAATATTAATTAAAATATATTTGCAGAACCCAAAATAATTCAAAATAAAAGTAAATTATATTACTAAATAAAATTTTAAATTTTTTAAATTTTGTTTATTTTTATAAGCTTATATTTTTTTTCATAAAAAATGATTTATTTAATTTTTATCTGTCTCACTCATTATTTATTTTGTAATTATTATTTCTATAAAAATAAACTAAAAAATAATTAAAATGAATATTATAAAAATTTAATGAATACAAATAAAAATGAGATTTATTTTTTATTATTTAGGTTATATAGGTTTAATGGTTTAAGTATTTAGAAGGTTTTGGGGTTTAGGATTCTAGAGATTTTAATGTTTAGGCATTTAGTGGTTTATAAGTTTTATTTAAATAATAAAATAATAAAAAAAATTATTTTTGTGATTTTTTATCATTTTTGAAGATTATAACTATTGAAAATATAATAATTTTTAAATTTGTTTTAAATGTAAATATAATATTTAGTTATAATAATCTTAATAATTATAAGACATTTAAATTCAATATATGTAATTTTATTGTTAGATATTATAAAATTGATCAAATAATAAATTAATAAACTATTCTTAATAAGATTGATAGCAATTAAAATATAATTACAAAACCTATATATAATGATTCAAAATCAATGCTAAACATATTACTAAATAATAATTTTTTTTAATGTTTACTTCTTTTAATATGTTTATATAATTTTTTGATTAAAAATAAATTATTAAAATTATAGTTGTTTCGCTCATTATTTATTTTGTATTTAATATTTCTATAAAAAATAAACAAATAAATAATTAAAATGAATATTTAAAATTATAATGAATACAAATTAAAATGAGATTTATGATTTATTTTATGTGGTATACCAGTTTAATGGTTTCATTATTGAAAGGTTTTGTCGTTTAGGAGTTTGTAAATTTATGTTTTTAGGCATTTAGTGGTTTATAGGTTTTATTTATATAATAAAAATAAAAAAAAATTTAGATTTTTTCTGATTTTCAATGGTTATAACCTTTAAAAATAAAATAATTTTTAAAATTTTTTGAAATGTGAATACTATGTATAATTATCTTAATCTTACTAATTATACATAATATACATTCAATATAAACAAATTTAATGATAGATATTATAATAATGATCAAAAATTTAATTAATAAACTATTATTAATAATATAAATATTAATTAAAATATATTTATATAACACAAATTGATTCAAAATCAAATCAAAATATATTACTAAATCATAATATTTAATTTTTAAATTTGTCCTTTTTTTTATAAGCTTATATTTTTTTTGTTAAAAAATAAATTATATAAATAATATTTGTCTTAAAATATTTATTTTGTAATTAATTTTTCTAAATAATTAAACTATAAATAATTAAAAAGAATATTTAAACTTATAATAAATAGAAATAAAAATGAGAATTATTATTTATTAAGTAGTATATAGATGTTAAAATCTTTGTGTATTTAGGGGTTTCGGGGTTTATGAGCTTACTAATTTAAGTTAGTAAGCATTTAATGGTCTATAGGTTTTATTTAAAATGTAAAATAACTAAAAATTTATTTTTATTATTTTTTCTAATTTTTTAAGATTATAACCTTTGAGAATATAATAATTTTTAAATTTTTTTCAAAAGTGAATACAATATTTATTTATAATAATCATAATAATTATATATCATATAAAATCTATATAAACAATTTTATTGATAGATATTCTAATAATTATCAAAAAATAAATTAAAAATCTATTATGAATAGATTGATATTACTTAAAATATAATATAATATCAAAACCTAAAATGATTCAAAAGCAGTGAAAAATATATTACTTAATAATAATTATTTGTTTTTAAATTTTTATTCTTTTTATAAGCTTATCTATTTTTTGATGAAAAATAATTTTTATAAATTATATTTTTAACTCATAATTTATTTTATAATTAATATATTTATATATATAAAAAAAACTAAAGAATCAAAATAAATTATTTAAATTATAATGAAAACAAATAAAAATGAGATTTATTAAATATTATTTAGGGTATACCGGTTTAAAGGATTATCTATATAGGGGTATCAGAATTTTTTTGTTTAGTGATTTAAGTGTTTAGGCATTTAGTGGTTTATAGGTTTTATTTAAACAATAAAATAACAAACAAAATACATATTTTTTATTTTTTCACATGGTAAAACGTTATAATCTTTGAAAATATAATAATTTTAAAATTTTTTTCAAAAGTGAATATAATATTTAGTTATAATAATTATTAAATATATATATCATATAAATTCAATATAAACATTTTTATGGATAAATATTATAATAATGATAAAAAAATAATTTAATAATCTATTATTAATAAGTTAGATATCAAATAAAATATAATTACAAAAACTAAAATGATTCAGAAACAAACCAAAATATATTACTATATAATAATTTTTTGTTTTTATTTTTTTTCTTCTTTTAATTAGTTTATCTATTTTTTTTTGTTAAAAAATAATTTATATAAATTATATTTGTATAACTTATGCTTTATTTTGTAATTAATATTTATATAAAAATAAACAAATAAATAATTAATATGAATATTTAAAATTATAATGAAAAAAATGAGATTTATTATTTATTATTTAGAGTATATCGGTTTAATTTAAATTATATTTGTCTCACTAATAATTTTTTTTTGTAATTGATATTTCTATAAAAATAAACTGATAAATAATTTAAATAAAAATATAAAATTATACTTAATAAAAACAAAATTGAGATTTATGATTTTTTATTAATATATACCAATTTAATGGTTTAAGTATTTAAATGTTTTGTCGTTTAGTGAGTTTAGCAATTTAGCTTTTATGCATTTAGTGGTTTATAGGTTTTATTCAAACAATGAAATAACAAAAAATTTATTTTTGATATTTTTTCAAATTTTCAAAGGTTATAACATTTGAAAATATAATAATTTTAAAATTTTTTAAAAATGTGAATACAATATTTAGTAATAATAAATATTATAACTATATATAATATAAACTAAATATAAACAATTTTATTGATAGATATTATATCAATTATTTAAAAATAAATTAATAAACAAGTATTAATATGATAGATATAAATTAAACTATAATTAAAAAACCTAAAATGATTCAAAATCAAAGTAAAGTTTATTACTAAATAACAATTTTTTTAGTTTTTGCATCATTTTATAAGCTTATATGGTTTTTTGTTGTAAAATATATTATTTAAATTATATTTGTCACTCATAATTTATTTTGTAATTAATATTTCTATAAATTATTTAAATTATATTTAAATTTTATGAGTTTAAAGGTTTAAGTATTTAGGGGCTTCGGGGATTAGGAGTTTAGAGATTTGTGTATTTAGGCATTTAATGGTTTATAAGTTTTATTTAAACAATGATATAACAAAAAATTTATTTTTGTTATTTTTTATCATTTTTGAAGGTTATAACATTTTAAAATATAATAATTTTTAAATTTTTTTATATATGTGAAAAACTATATATAGTTATGATAATCTTAATAATTATATATCATGTAAATTCAATATAAACAATTATATTAAAATATATTATATTAATGATCAAAAAAAATTAATAAACTATTATTTATAAGATAGATATTATTTTAAATATATTTGCACAATGTAAATTTAATAAAAATAAAAGTAAAATATATTACAAAATAATACTTTCTTTGATGTTTTGCTTCTTTTTATAAGTTTATATTTTTTTTATTAAAAGTAAATTATTTAAATTATATTTGTCTTCTTCATAATTTATTTTTAATTTATAATTCAATAAAAATAAACTAATAAATAATTAAAATGAATATTTAAAATTATAATGGATACAAATAAAATTGAGATTTATTATTTATTATATAGGATATACTAGTTTAATGGTTTAAGTATTTTGGTATTTTGGGGTTTAGTGATTTAAGTGTTTAGGCCTTAAGTGATTTATTGTATTTATTTAAAGAATGAAAAAATAAAAAATTTAATTTTTTGATTTTTGTTAATTTATGAAGTTTTATAACCTTTGAAAATATAATAATTTTTAATTTTTTTAAATGTGAATATAATATTCAGTAATAATAATCATAATAATTATATATAATGTAAACTCAATATAAATAATTTTATTAATAGATATTATAATAATGATCAATAAAATATTAATAAACTATTATTAATAAGAATGATATAAATTAAAATATAATTGCTAAATCTAAACTGATTCAAAAATAAAATAAAATATATTACTAAATAATAAATTTTTGTTTTTAAAATTTTGCCTCTTTTTATAAGGATATATATTTTTTTTGATGAAAAATAAATTATTTAAATTAGATCTGTCTCACTAATAATTTCTTTTGTAATTAATATTTCTATAAAAATATACTGATAAATAATTAAAATAAAAATTTAAAATTATACTTAATAAAAATTAAATTGAGATTTATGATTTTCTATTAATTTACACATGTTTAATGGTTTAAGTATTTAGAGCTTTTGTCATTTAGGAGTTTAGCAATTTATGTTTTTAGGCATTTAGTGGTTTATAGGTTTTATTTAAACAATAAAATAACAAAAAAAATTTGTAATTTTTTCTCATTTTCATAGGTTATAACCTTTGAAAATATAAGAATATTTAAAATTTTTTGAAATGTGAATACAATATTTAATTATAATAATATTAATAATTATATATCATATAAATTCAATGTAAACAATTTTATTGATAGATAATATAATAATGATCAAAATTTAATTAATAAACTATTAATAAAAAGATTGATATTAATTAAAAAATATTTACAAAACCCAAATTGATTCAAAATTAAATTAAAATATATTACTGGATAATAATTTTAATTTTAAATTTTTACTTCTTTTATAAGCATATATTTTTTTTTGATTAAAAACAAAGTATTTAAAATATATATGTCACTCTCATAATTTAATTTGTACTAAATATTTCTATAAAAATAAACTAATAATAATTAAAATGAATATATAAAATTATCATAAATATAAATAAAAATTAGATTTATTAATTATTAAGTAGTATATAGCGGTTTAATGGATTATGTATTTATGCATTATGAGGTTTAAAAGTTTACTGATTTAACTGTGTAAGCATTTAGTGGTTTATATTTTTTATTAAAAAAACAAAATAATAAAAAATTTATTTTTATTATTTTTTGATATTTTCAAAGGGTATACCCTTTGAAAATATAATAATTTTTAAATTTTTTTTAAATGTGAATACAATATTTAGTTATAATAATCATTATATTTATATATCATATAAATTCAATATACACAATTTTATTGATAAATATTCAAATATTGAAAAAAAAAATAAATTAATAATCTATTATTAATAAGATAGATATCAATTAAAATATAATTACACAACCTAAAATGATTCAGAAGAAAAGCAAAATATATTACTATATAATAATTTTTTATTTTGAAATTTTTTTTCTTTTAAAAAGTTTATCAATAATTTTTGTTGAAAAATAATTTATATAAATTATATTTGTCTAACTCAATTTATTTTGTAATTAATATTTATATATAAATAAACAAATAAATAATTAAAATGAATATTTAAAATTATAATGAAACAAAAATGAGATTTATTATTTATTATTTATTATTTAGGGATACCGATTTTATTTTAATTAGATCTGTCTCTCTAATAATTTATTTTGTTATTTATATTTCTATAAAATAAATTGATAAATAATTAAAATAAAAATTTAAAATTATACTGAATAAAAATTAAAATGAGATTTATGATTTATTATTAATGTATACCAGTTTAATGATTTAAGTATTTAGAGGTTTTGTCGTTAGGAGTTTAGCGATTTATGTTTTTAGGCTTTTAGTGGGTTATTGGTTTTATTTAAAAAAATAAAATAACAAAAAAAATTTATATAATTTTTTATCATTTTCATAGGTTATAACATTTGAAATTATAAAAATATTTAAATTTTTTGAAATTTTAATACAATATTTTGTTATAATAATATTAATAATTATACATCATATAAAGTTAATATAAATAATTTTATTGATAGATATTATAATAATGATCAAAAATTAAATTTATAAACTATTAATATTAAGATAGATATTAATTAAAAAATATTTACAAAACCCAAATTGATTCAAAATTAATGTAACTTATATTACTTGATAATAATTTTTAATTTTTGAATTTATACTTCTTTTATAAGCGTATATTTTTATTAGATAAATAATATATTATTTAAATTATATTTGTCCTACTCATAATTTATTTGATAATAAATATTTCTAAATAAATACACTAATAAATAATTAAAATGAATATTTAAAAATATAATATATAGCAATAAAAATTAGATTTATTAATTATTAAGTAGTATTTAGCGGTTTAATGATTTATGTATTTAGGTATTACAAGGTTTAGGAGTTTACTGATTTAACTTTATATGCATTTAATAGGGCTGCTCACAGGACTCAGAGATTCGCGATCTAACCCGAAGTGTTGTCCCGAAAGAATAGAGACTGAGAAAATCCGTTGACTTTGATTTTTTCCGTCCCGTTCTGTCACGTATTTTTTCTTTTGGGATGGTTCTGGATCTTAAGCAATATCCATCCCGAGAACCATCCCATCCTAAAAAACCGATACTAGAACCAGGAATATATATATATATAACATAATGATGCCACCAATTCCGCTACTGCCCATCCAATTCCGACGCACCTATTGCTGTTCCTACGAGTTCCAGGCCACCACACGCCATTCCAGCCGTGTTTAATTAGGTCAAGCCCTTGTCCGTCGTACTTCTGGTTGCCTCCACCGTGTCTCAGATGCCACCAGCCTTTTAGTTTGTTTTTCTGACAAGAATTGAGTGATTAATTTTTATTATTATGTGTCTCAGTCAGTTTTATTGAGTATTGGTTGTGGTGTTGTGGTTGGGCTGAATGAGTGGGCCAAATGTGTTACAGTCAGTTTTGTAGAGCTTGCTTGTTTGAAATATTTATATGTATTTATGGTTAACATATCATATTAATTAATGGCAATGCAGATGGCACAATCCAGCGGTAAAGGAAAAATACAATAAATTTAAGATGATCACATCTCAAATGATCAAAGTACTAGGTAAATCAAATCATCATCATTTCAAGAACCCTCCTATTGTTACGGTAGGTTCTTCAATTCCAATTGTAAAAGAAAGTCAAGGTACATCTGAACCTCAAGCTCATAAAAAGTATAATTCTACTGTTTGGGAAACTTATGAGATATTAGTTGATTCAATGGAAATCAAACTGGTAGGGTAGTTTGTATATGGTGTAGGAAAGAATACTTGGCAAAAGGTGATCAAGGTACTTCAGGTTTATGGAAATACTTGAGAAAGACTTGTATGAAATTTCCACGCAAAAAAGAATTAATTGAAGCTCACAAAGGTAAAGACAAGTCACAATCTTTGTTGAGTTTCACTAAAGGTACTAGTTCAGAAGATAACAAATTAACTTGTTGGCAATTTGATCAACAACTAGTTAGGGAGGCTTTGGTGAAAATGATCATAAAAGATGAATTGCCTTTTTTTTGTTGAGAGGGATGAGTTTAAGGAGTTTTGTGATGTTAGTGTGCCTCATTTTAAAATTCCATCTAGGCACTCTATATTGAGGGATTTTTTTTCTTTGTTTATGAAGGAAAAGAAGAAATTATTTGATAGCATATCATCTCATTGTTGTAGAGTTTCATTGACTACTGACACTTGGACTAGCATTCAAAATTTGTCTTATATATGTTTGACTATTCATTACATTGATTATCGATGGAATATGCATAAAAGGCTTTTTAACTTTTGTGTAATTAAAAGTCATCGTGGAGTTAATATTAGAAATGCTATTTAGTTTTGCATGAATGAATGGGGTTTGGGAACATTGATGTTCATTACTGTTGACAATGCATCAAATAATGATGTTGCAGTTGAACAATTGAAAAAAAGGTTTGTGAAGAAAAGTATTCTACCTCTGAGAGGCGAGCATTTTTATATGAGATGTTGTGCTCATATCCTAAACTTAATTGTCAGAGATGGCATTGCAGTAGTTGAGGGTGCTATTCAAAAAATTAGAGGTGTGGTCAAATATGTGAGGAGTAGTACTAAAAGATTAGTTATGTTTAAGTTATGTGTTGAAGAAGCAAACTTAACATAGGATCTTCATTGCAATTAGATTGTCCTACAAAATGGAATTCAACTTATTTGATGCTACAAACTGATATAAAATATCAAAAAGGATTTGATAAGTTGGAGGACAAAGACAAAAGGTTTTTGAAGTAGTTTGGTTCAAACATTCCAAGTGAGAGAGACAGAACAAACGCCAAAATTTTGGCTCATTTCTTGAAAACTTTTTATGAGGTAACTTGTAAATTTTCTGGCTCATAATATTCTACCTCTAGTGTTTATTTTCCTGAGATTATTCGAATTTTGAAAAAAAATTGAGCTTTGTGAAAATAGTAGAGATACAATGGTGTCTGAAATGGGCATGAAAATTAAGCATAAATTCAACAAATATTGAGGTTCTCTTCGATCAACAAATATTATGCTTTTTGTAGTAGTAGTGTTGGATCCTAGATATAAGCTCAAATATCTCAAGGTTATGTACACTTAGCATTATGGAGAGGAATTGGCTAAAAATTTGGCGAAAAATGTTATAAATGCTTTGAATGAGATGATGGATGATTATATAGATTTAAATGAAGATGAATCAAAAGAAGATGATTTCTCTTCTACTCTGTTGAAGAAAAATGATGATTTCTTTGATGGTAGTGATACTTATGTTGATGATTTTTTTGTTGAATTAGAGAAAGAACAAGAAGTTGCAGTTTTGAAAAAGTTCGATAGGTACTTGGAGGACAAACTTGAAAAAAATAGAATTGATTTTGATCTTCTAAACTGGTGGAAGGTAAATGAGATTAGGTATCCTTCTTTGGAAAATGTAGCAAGGGATGTATTTGCTATCCAAGCATCTACTATGGCCTACGAATCTACATTTAGCACTGGAGGGAGAATTTTAGATAAATTTAGGAGTTCTTTAACACCTATTACAGCTGAAGTTCTCATATGTCTACAAGATTGGTTGAGTAGCTCAAACAAAACTATTGAAATTGAAGAATTAGTTCAAGACTTTGATGACAATGAATCAGCTTTGTATACAAATTGATTTATATGTAATTTGTTTTTATTTAATAATCTGTTTGTATGACAAAATATTTTTCTGTTTTAATATTTTCATCTATGTGCAGGAAAGGAAATACTAAAAGCCCGAGGATGCAGCAGTAGCACAATAACGAAGGTCCCACTGTCCGGTCAGTGAGCCGAAATTTTTGGAGAAGAGCCTGACCAGTTCCATGATCCGACCCGTTGCGGTTAAATGAACTGGATGTTTATTTTTAATATAAAACGATTTGTAATTTTATTTTTCGGGTGAATGTTTTTGACCCGTTGACTGTTAATCGTCCCTCTCTTCTCTCTGCCCAAAATTTCGTGACTGCTGTGTGCTGCATATTGTAAGATGTTTCCGTTTTGGTTTTAATCTGTAATGCATAAGCATTTTTTGGTGGAGGTAGCTAGTCGTACTGAGCGACTAGCGAACCATGTTATTTTCGATGTTCATTTTCTCGTTTTTGATTCTATCGTGGATGCTTGCTGAATTGAAATTATATTGCTTGTTTTTCTGTGTTTTCTGTTGTTTCTGTTTTTAATCTCACTGCCATGAAAGTGCAATTACCAAACAATTGGTATCAGAGCAAGGTTTGGGATTTTTCGACCAATTGTGCTATTAGGGTTTGAGATTTTTCTGTATAGCAATATTCTGTTGAAATGGCTGGAACCCTAAACACCACGATTGAGAAATTCAATGGCAGAAACGGGTTTAGTATGTGGCAGATTAAAATGTGAGCTCATTTGAAAAACTTCGATATTTGGAGTCCTCTGGTTCAAGGCTTCGGTCCACACACTGCTGCTGCTCTTGGAATAACCGAGGCTGAGGCTTGGAGACGTGAATAGAAAGCACACTCCACCATTATGTTAAGCTTGTCGGATGAAGTCATTGCAGAGGCAGCAGATGAGGAATCTACTGCAGGACTATGGCTCAAGCTTGAGTCTCTGTGCATGACTAAATCATTGATGAACAAGCTTCTGTTGAAGAGAAGGCTGTTCATACTGAGGATGCAAGAGAAAACCTTTTTCAAGAAGCATCTGGATGACTTGAACATCATCCTCATGGACCTTAAACGTGTGGATGCTAAGGTGGATAATAAGGATGATGCACTTCTACTCTTGGTTTCTCTTCCACCTTCCTATGAAAATTTTGTTGAATCTCTCATTGTGGGAAAGGAGGAGATTACACTAGAGGATCTTTGGGCTGCCCTACACTCCAGAGAGATGAAGCAGAAGGTAGCGGTTGAAAGACTTGAACAACATCCTGCTGGACTATTAGTGACAAATAGGAGGCCACAACCTGTTCTATTCAAGAAGAAGGGAAATAAGATTCAGAAGAAGTCAAAGGAGGGTGACATTTATCACTACTGTAAAGAGAAAGAGCATTGGAAAACTAACTTCCCGAAGAAGAGAGCAAGGCTGGAACAGCAAGGTCAACCTAACCCCCCACCTGCTGCTGCTGTGACTTTTGATGATCTGGATGATGGAGAAGACCTTGTCTTGGTAATCTCCACAACGATCGCAAGATCAGATTCTTGGATCCTGGATACTAGTGCTTCATTCCATATAAGCACTCACTTGGAGTGGTTCAGCAAATATGACAAGAAGGAAGCTGGCCATGCTATGGTGGGGAACAGCCAACCATGTAAGGTGGTTGGAATCGGCACAGTTAGACTGAGAACTTGGGATGGCCAAATTGTCTCACTTTCAAATGTGAGATATGTCCCTGAGATGATAATGAATCTCATTTTTCTTGGTGTTCTGGATGATCAGATATATTCATTCAGTGGTATATAGGGAACACTAAATGTTCACCGAGGAGATGATGTTGTACTTAAGGGGCAAAAGACTGGAATGCTATACACACTGATAGGTTCCATAGTGACAGGGGCTATTGATGTCATATTCGGAGAGCCAGCATCTGAAGACAAAGCTGAACTTACTAGACTATGGCATATGCGGCTCGCACATATGGGAGAGAAAGGTATGAAAATTCTCTCTAATCTTAATCTTCTTGTTGGTCATAGAGTCACTAAGTTAAATTTCTGTGATCATTGTGTTTTTGGTAAGAAACATAGAACTAAGTTTGGTAAGACCATACACTGTACAAACACTATTTTGGATTATATCCATGCTGACTATTGGGGCCCTTCTAGAGTCACATCTCTTGGGGGTGCTCGATTTTATTTATTTTTAGTTGATGATTACTCCAGGATGTCCTGTGTATTCATGATGAAACATAAATCTGAGACTTTTATAAAGTTTAAGTAGTGGGTTAGCTTAGTAGAAAATCAAACACAAAAGAAGGTTAAACTGTTACAAACAGATAATGGTCTAGAATTCTGTTCGTCTGAATTTGAGGAATTCTGTAAGGACGAATGTATAGCTAGACACAAGACTATTAGGGATACTCCTCAGCAAAATGGCATTGCTGAAAGAATAAACCAAACTCTTCTGGAGATAACAAGATGTATGGTCTCTCAAATAGGCTTAGGCAAAGAGTTTTGGGCTGAAGATGTTAATACAGCATGCCATTTGATAAACTGATCGCCACATAGTAGAATTAACTTTAAAATTCCATTTGAAGTGTGGACTGGTAAACCTGCAGATTATTCCAATCTGAAGGCGTTCGGGTGTATTAACTACTATCATGTAAATGATGGTATGCTTGAACCTCGAGCATGCAAGGGAATATTTGTTGGTTATGGTGATGGAGTCAAAGGATTCCATATCTGGTCACCATATGAAAAGAGAGTCATACTCTCTAGGTGTGTTACCTTCGACGAATTTGTCATATTAAGACAAGTACCTTGTCCTATCCAGTTACCTGATGTTCCTCAAGCTGAACTTAAGGTGGAGCTAAAATCTGAATCTGTAGCTCCATGAAGGATGCCTATTGTCGCTAGACAAATGATAGCTAATCATGAAAATGATGTTAAGTCTATTACTGAACTTGATCCTGAACCTATACCTGAAAAGACTACTTCCTATTGCATTGCAAGGGATAGACAAAGGAGGCTAAACATAGGTCCTCCTTTGAGATTCGGCTTTGATGAGTTTGTAGGATTTGCCCTACAAGTTGCCGAAGAAATTGACATTCCTGAACCATCCTCCTTCAAGAATGATGTTAATTGTCCTGAGTCTGAGTCATGGTTGGTTGCCATGAATGAAGAAATTGAATCTCTTCATAAGAATGGTACCTGGATCATTGTACCCAAACCAAAAGGGAGAAAGATAGTTTCTTGCAAATGAATTTTAAAGAAAAAAAATGATGCCTCTATTGCTGGTGGTGTAAAATTTAAGGCACGTTTAGTTGCAAGAGAGTTCAGTCAGAAAGAGAGTGTCGATTATAATTAGATATTTTCTACTATAGTTAGACATACCTCAATTAGGGTGCTTCTAGCATTAGTGGCACATCAGAACCTTGAACTTGAGCAACTAGATGTCAAAACTACTTTTCTTCATGGAGATCTCGATGAAGAGATCTTCATGAGCCCGCCTGAGGGTTTTGAGGTATCAAGCGAGGAAACCCATGTGTGCAAGCTTCTGAAGTCCCATTATGGACTTAAGCAGTCTCTCCATCAGTAGTATAAGAGATTTGATTGTTTAATGACTAGTCATGAATACAGTAGGTGTGACCATGACTACTGTGTTTATTTCAAAAGACACAAGGATGAGTCATATATCTACTTGCTATTGTATGTAGATGATATGCTTATTGCTGCTAGAAATAAATCTGATTTTCAAGAACTGAAAGATCTCTTCAGTTCTAAATTTGATATGAAAGATCTTGGAGGAGCAAAGTAAATTTTAGGTATGGAAATATTCATAGATAGTATTAAAAGAAAATTGTTTCTTTCACATAAACAATATATTCAGAAACTTTTATCTAGATTTGGAATGGCTTCTTGTAAGCCTCTATCCAGACCATTTGCTTCTAACCTCCATCTGACATTAGAATGTTGTCCTCAATCTAAATTTGACAAGGAACAAATGTATAAGGTTCCTTATTCTAGTGCTGTCGGGAGCCTCATGTATCTTATGGTGTGCACCCGACCTAATATTTCTCATGCAGTAAGTGTAGTGAGTAGGTTTATGATAAACCCTGGTCAAGAGTACTGGAAAGCTGTTAAGAGGATACTCAGGTATCTCAAGGGGATTTCTGATGTTGGTCTGATATTTGGTAATGAATCTGAACTTTTGCTAGTAAGATATTCTAATTCTGACTATGTAGAAGATGTTGACAGTAGACGGTCTATGACTGGTTATGTCTTCACTGTATGTGGTTCTATAGTTAGCTGGAAAGCCACACTACAATCTTCTGTTACTTTATCTTATACTGAAGCAGAGTATATGGCTCTGACTGAAGCTACGAAGGAAGGGATATGGCTGAAAGGTTTTCTCAAGGACCTTGGTCTTTATGAAGATGTTGCAATAGTTTGCTGTGACAACCTCAGTGCTATATGTTTAGCAAAAATACCAAGTGCACCATGAGAGGACAAAGCACATTGTTGTGCGATATCATCTCCTTCGATCTGAGAAGAGGGTACAAGTAAAGAAGATTGCAACTTCTGAAAATCCATGCTGACATGTTTACCAAACCTGTTACTCTGAATAAGTTAAGACACTGTCTTGACTTACTAAACATATCAAATCGGATGTAGTCTTTTTGGACTAACTATTTATAGAGAGTGTCTCTCTATCTGTATGCAAAACAAATTAAGGTGGAGATTGCTGTATATGTAATTTATTTTTATATAATAATTTCTATGTATAACAAAATGTTTTTCTGTTTTAATATTTTTATGTAAGTGAAGGAAAGGAAATATTAAAAGCCCGGAAATGCAGCAGTAGCACAATAATGGAGGTCCCGCTGTCTGGTCAGCGAGCAGAAAGTTTTGGAGCAGAGCCTGACCCGTTCCATGATCCGATCCACTGCAGTTAAATGAACTGGATGTTTATTTTTAATATAAAATGATTTGTAATTTTATTTTTCGGGTGGTTGTTTTTGACCCGTTGAACTGTTCATCATCCCTCTCTTCTATCTGTGCAAATTTTCATGACTGCTGTGTGCTGCATACTGTAAGACATTTCCATTTTGGTTTTAATCTGTAACGCATAAGCATTTTCTGGTGGAGGTATCTAGTCGTACTAAGCGACTAGCTACCGCATATTTCAACATTAAAATATGTTTATTTATTATATAGTAGTTAAAATTAGATTTATAATTATTATGTATTATATAGTAGTTTAATGGTTTATGTATTTAGATATTACGGGGTTTAGGTGTTTACTAATTTAATTATGTATGCATTTAGTGGTTTAGAGGTTTTATTTAAAAAAAATAACAAAACATTTATTTTTATTATTTTTTGATATTTTCAAAGATTATAACCTTTGAAAATATAATAATTTTTAAATTTTTTTCAAAAGTGAATTCTATATTTAGTTATTATAATCAATATATTTATACATCATATTTCAACATAAACAATTTTAGTGATAAATATTCTAATAATGATCAAAAAATAAATTAATAATCTATTATTAATTAGATAGATATCAATTAAAATATAATTACAAAACATAAAATGATTCATAAGCAAAGCAAAATATATTACTATATAATAATTTTTTGTTTTAAAATTTTATTTTATTTTAAAAAGTATCTATATTTTTTTGATTAGAAATAATTTACATAAATTAAATTTGTCTAACTCATAATTTATTTTTTAATAAATATTTATATAAAAATAAAAAATTAATAATTAAAATGAATATTAAAAATATAATGAAAAAAAAATGAAATTTATTATTTATTATTTAAGGTATACCAGTTTAATTTAAGTTATATCTATCTCACTAATAATTTATTTTGTAATTAATATTTCTATAAAAATAAACAGATAAATAATTAAAATAAAAATTTAAAATTATACTTAATAAAAATTAAATTGAGATTTATGATTTTTTATTAATGCACACATGTTTAATGGTTTAAGTATTAAGATGTTTTGTCATTTAGGAGTTTAGCAATTTATGTTTTTAGGCATTTAGTGGTTTATATCTTTTATTTAAACAATAAAATAACAAAAAAAAATTGTAATTTGTTATCATTTTCATAGGTTATAACCTTTGAAAATATAATAATATTTAAAATTTTTTGAAATGTGAATACAATATTTAATTATTTTAAAATTAATAATTATATATCATATAAATTCAATATAAGCAATTTTATTGATAGATAATATAATAATGATCAAAAATTAAATTAATAAACTATTAATAATAAGATAGATATTAATTAAAAAAAATTTACAATACCCAAATCGATTCAAGATTAAACTATAATATATTACTATATAATAAATTTTAATTTTTAAATTTTTACTTCTTTTATAAGCGTATATATTTTTTTTGATTAAAAATAAATTATTTAAATTATATTTGTGCACTCATAATTTATTTTGTATTAAATATTTTATAAAAATAAACTAATAAATAATTAAAATATATATTTAAAATTAGAATAAATAAAATAAAAATTAAATTTATTAATTATTAAGTAGTATATAGTGGTTTAATGGTTTATGTATTTAAGAGTTTACTGATTTACCTATATATGCATTTAGTGGTTTATATGTTTTATTTAAAAAATAAAATAACAAAAATATTCTTTTTGTTATTTTTTGATATTTTCAAAGGTTAACCTTTGAAAATACAATAAATTTAAATTTTTTTCTAAAGTGAATACAAACTTTAGTTATAATAATCATTATATTTATATATCATATATATTCAATATAAACAATTTTATTGATAAATATTCTAATAATGATCAAAAAATAAAATAATAATCTATTATTAATAATATAGATATCGATTAAATTATAATTACACAACCTAAAATGATTCAAAAGAAAAGCAAAATATATTACTATATAATAATTTTATGTTTTAATTTTTTTTTCTTTTAAAAAGTTTATGTATATTGTTTTGATTAAAAATAATTTATATAAATTATATTTGTCTAACTCATAATTTATTCTGTAATTAATATATTTATAAAAATAAACAAATAAATAATTAAAATGAATATTTAAAATTACAACGAAAAAAAATGATATTTATTATTTATTATTTAGGGATACCAGTTTAATTAAAATTAGATATTTCTCACTAATAATTTATTCTTTGATTAATATTTCTATAAAAATAAACTGATAAATATTTAAAATAAATATTTAAAATAAAAATTTAAAATTATACTAAATAAAAGTTAAAATGAGATTTATCATTTATTATTACTATATACAAGTTTAATGGATTAAGTATTTAGAGGTTTTTTCATTTAGGATTTTAGCAATTTATGTTTTTAGGCTTTTAGTGGTTTATACATTTTATTTAAATAAATAAAATATCAAAAAAAAATTTATAATTTTTTTCTCATTTTCATAGGTTATAACCTTTGAAAATATAATAATATTAAAAATTTTTTGAAATGTGAATACAATACTTAGTTATAATAATATTAATAATTATTTATCAATATAAACAATTTTATTGAAATATATTATAATAATGATCAAAATTAAATTTATAAACTATTGATATTAAGATAGATTTTAATTAAAAAATAATTACAAAACCCAAATTGATTCAAAATTATAGTAAAATATATTTATGGATAACGATTTTTAATTTTTAAATTTTTACCTCTTTTATAAGCATATATATTTTATAAATTATATTTGTCGCACTCATAATTTATTTTGTAATAAATATTTCTATAAAAATAAACTAATAAATAATTAAAATGAATATTTAAAATTATAATAAATAGAATTAAAAATTAGATTTATTAATTATAAAGTAGTATATAGATGTTTAATGGTTTATGTATTTGGACATAATGGGTTTAGGAGTTTACTGATTTAACTGTGCATGCATTTAGTGGTTTATAGGTGTTAATTAAAAAAAATATCAAAAATTTATTTTTTTCATTTTTTGATATTTTGAAAGGTTATAACCTTTGAAAATATAATAATTTTAAATTTTTTTTCAAAAGTGAATTCAATATTTAGTTATAATAATCATTATATTTATATTTCAAATAAATTCAATTTAAACAATTTTATTGATAAATATTCTAATAATGATCAAAAAATAAATTAATAATCTATTATTATTAAGAAAGATATCAATTAAAATATAATTACAAAACCAATAAAGATTTAGAAGCAAAGCAAATTATACTATTATATAATAATTTTTTGTTTTAAATTTTTTTTCTTTCAATAAGTTTATCTATATTTTTTTTGATGAAAAATAATTTAGATAAATTATAATTGTCTAAATCATAATTTATTTTGTAATTAATATTTATATAAAAATAAACAAATAAATAATTAAAATGAATATTTAAAATTATAATGAAAAAAATAAAAATGAATTTATTGTTAATTATTTAAAATATATCTGATTAAAAAAATTATCTATTTAGCATTTTCGAGATTTATAAGTTATTCATTTAAGTATTTAGGCAATTAGTGGTTTATAGTTTTATTTAAACAATGAAATAACAAATAAATTATTTTTGATATTTTTTCAAATTTTCAAAGATTATAACCTTTGAAAATATAATAATTTTAAAATTTTTAAAAAATGTGAATACAATATTTAGTAATAATTATTATTATAACAATATATAATATAAACTAAATATAAATAATTTTATTGATAGATATTATATCAATTATCAAAAAATAAATTAATAAACTATTATTAATATGATAGATATAAATTAAAATTTAATTACAAAACCTAAAATGATTAAAAATCAAAGTAAATTTATAACTAAATAATAATTTTTGTTTTTTAGTTTTTGCCTCATTTAATAAGATTATATATTTTTTTGATAAAAAATAAGTTATTTAAATTATATTTGTATCACGCATAATTTATTTTCTAATTAATATTTCAATGAATTATTTAAATTATATTTAAGGTTTAAGAGTTTAATGGTTTAAGTATTTAGGGGCTTCAGTGTTTAAAAGTTTAGAGATTTATGTGTTTAGGTATTTAATGGTTTATAAGTTTTATTTAAATAATGATATAACAAAATTTTATTTTTTGTTATTTTTTCTCATTTTTGAAGGTTATAACCTATGAAAATATAATAATTTTTAAATTTTTATTAATGTGATTACTATATTTAGTTATCATAATAATAATAATTAAATATCATATAAATTCAATATAAACAATTATATTGATAGATATTATATTAATATACAAAAAATTAATAAACTATTATAAATAAGATAGATATTATTTAAAATATATTTGCAAAACATAAATTTATTCAAAATCAAAGTAAAATAAATTACTAAATAATATTGTTTTTGATGTTTTGCTTATTTTTTAAGTTTATATTTTTTGTTCTTAAAAGTATATTATTTAAATTATATTTGTCTTCCGCACAATATATTTTGTAATTTATAATTCTATAAAAATAAACTAAAAAATAATTAAATTGAATATTTAAAATTATAACGAATACAAATAAAAGTGAGATTTATATTTATAATTCGGATGTACAGTTTTAATGGTTTAGGTATTTAGGTGTTTTGGGGTTTAATGATTTAAGTATTTATGCCTTTAATGATTTATAGTTTTTATTTAAAGATTGAAAAAAGAATATTTAATTTTTTGTTTTTTTAATTTTTGAGGGTTAAAATCTTTGAAAATATAATAATTATTATTTTTTTTTAAAATATGAATATAATATTTAGTTATATTAATCTTAATAATTATATATAATGTAAACTCAAAATAAATAATTTTATTAATAAATATTATAATAATGATCAATAAATAATTAAGAAACTATTATTAAAAAGAATGATATAAATTAAAATATAAATGCAAAATCTAAAATGATACAAAATCAAAATAAAATATTTTACTAAGTAATAAATTTTTGTTTTTAAAATTGTGCCTATTTTTTTAAGCTTATATTTTTTTTGATGAAATATAAATTATTTAAATTATATCTATCTCACTAATAAATTATTTTGTAATTAATATTTCTATAAAAATAAACTGATAAATAATTAAAAAAAAATTTTAAATTATACTGAATAAAAATTAAAATGAGATTTATGATTTATTATTAATTTATACAAGTTTAATGGTTTTGAGATTTAAAATTTTCTGAAATGAGAATACAATATTTAGTTATAATATTATTAATAATCATATATCATATAAATTCAATATAAATAATTTTAATGATAGTTATTATAATAATGATCAAAAATTAAATTAATAAACTATTAATAATAAGATAGATATTAATTAAAAAATATTTACAAAACCCAAATTGATTCAGAATTAATGTAAAATATAATACTGAATAATAATTTTTAATTTTTAAATTTTACTTCTTTTATAAGCCTATATATATTTTTTGATTAAAAATAAATTATTTAAATTATATTTGTCTTACTCATAATTAATTTTATAATAAATATTTTTTAAAAAATAAACTAATAAATAATTAAATGAATATTTTAAAATATAATAAATAGAAATAAAAATTAGATTTATTAATTATTATGTATTATATAGTGGTTTAATGGTTTATGTATTTAGGTATTATGGGGTCTAGGAGTATACTGATTTAATTGTGTATGCATTTAGTGGTTTATACGTTTTATTTAAAAAATAAAATAACAAAAAATTTATTTTATTTATTTTTTGGTATTTTCAAAGGTTATAACCTTTGAAAATATAATAATTTTTAAATTTTTTTCAAAAGCAAATTCAATATTTAGTTATAAAAATCATTATATTTATATATCATATAAATTCAATATAAACAATTTTAGTGATTAATATTCTAATAATGATCAAAAAATAAATTAATAATCTATTATTAATAAGATAGATATCAAATTAAAATATAATTACAAAACATAAAATGATAAATAAGTAAACCAAAATATATTACTAT
Source organism: Sapria himalayana (assembly GCA_029783825.1). Lineage (NCBI taxonomy): Eukaryota > Viridiplantae > Streptophyta > Magnoliopsida > Malpighiales > Rafflesiaceae > Sapria > Sapria himalayana. Next base: position 7,419 of record JAREIK010005661.1, on the reverse strand, counting down.
ATAATAATTTTTTGTTTTGTAAATTTTTTTATTTTAAAAAGTTTATCTATATTTTTTTCATTAAAAATAATTTACATAAATTATATTTGTCTAACTCATAATTTATTTTTTAATAAATATTTATATAAAAATAAACAAATAAATAATTAAAATGAATATTTAAAATTATAATGAAAAAAATGAGATTTATTATTTATTATTTAGTGTATACCTAGTTTAATTTAAATTATATCTGTCTCACTAATAATTTATTTTGTAATTAATATTTCTATAAAAATAAACTAATAAATAATTAAAATAAAAATTTAAAATTATACTGAATAAAAATAAAAATGAAATTTATAATTTATTATTAATGTATACCAATTTAATACTTTAAGTATTTATAGGTTTTGTCGTATAGATGTTTAGTGATTCATGTTTTTAGGCATATAGTGGTTTATAGGTTTTATTTAAACAATAAAATAACAAAAAAAAATTGTAATTTTTTTTCATTTTCAAGGTTATAACCTTTGAAAATATAATAATATTTAAAATTTTTTGAAATGCAAATACAATATTTAGTTATAATAATTTTAATAATTATATATCATATAAATTCAATATAAACAATTTTATTGATAGATATTATAATAATTATCTAAAATTAAATTAATAAACTATTAATTATAAGATAGATAGTAATTAAAAATTATTTACAAAACCCAAATTGATTCAAAATTAAAGTAAAAAATATTATTGGATAATAATTTTTAATTTTTAAATTTTTACTTTTTTTATAAGCGTATATTTTTTAAAAAAAATAAATTATTTAAATTATATTTGTTGCACTCATAATTTATTTTGAAATAAAAATTTAGATAAAAATAAACTAATAAATAATTAAAATGAATATTTAAAGTTATAATAAATTGAAATAAAAATTTGATTTCTTAATTATTAAGTAGTATATAGCAGTTTAATGGTCTATGTATTTAGGCATTACGAGCTTTAGGAGTTTACTGATTTAACTCTGTATGCATTTAGTTGTTTATAGGTTTTATTTAAAAATTAAAATAACAAAATATATATTTTTATTATTTTTTTATATTTTCAGATGTTATAACTTCTGAAAATATAATAATTTTTAATTTTTTTTAAAAGTGAATTCAATATTTAGTTATAATAATCATTGTATTTATATATCATATAAATTCAATATAAAAAATATTATTGATAAATAATATTGTTATGATCAAAAAATAAATTAATAATCTATTAATAATAAGATAGATATCAATTAGAATATAATTACAAAACCAATAATGATTCAGAAGCAAAGCAAATTATATTACTATATAATAATTTTTTGTTTTTAATTTTTTTTCTTTTAATTAGTTTATCTATATTTTTTTTGATGAAAAATAATTTATATAAATTATATTTGTCTAACTCATAATTTATTTTTTAATTAATATTAATGTAAAAATAAACAAATAAATAATTAAAATGAATATTTATAATTATAATGAAAATAAATGAGATTTATTCTTTATTATTTAGGGTATACTAGTTTAATTTAAATTATATCTGTCTCACTAATAATTTATGTTGTAATTAATATTTCTATAAAAATAAACTGATAAATAATTAATAAAATTAAAATTATACTGAAAAAATTAAAATAATTTATTTTATTCCTCTCTCAACTCTAGAATGATTGCTAAAGCTCTAACCAAAATAATAGGAGCTTTTACTTTATCTCTATTATCTCTCATCATATTTGATGTTGAATTACTGGGTTGTCAAAGGTAATTTGACTCATGTACGCTAACTGACTATACCAAAGGTTTACCCCTATGTGTTGAAATAGCTAGTTGTTGAGGAAGCCATTTATATTGATTATTGTAATTTCTTATAAAATATCTCTCATGCACACACTCAAAGCAATGTTTTTAAAACATAGTTCACATCTAAAAAAATAACCACCTTGTAGTATATTGGAGTTTAATGGTTTATGTATTTTGGCATTATGGGGTTTAGGAGTTTACTTATTTAATTGTGTATGAATTTTGTGGTTTATAGGTGTTTTTTTAAAAAAAATATCAAAAAATTTATTTTTTTTTATTTTTTGATATTTTCAAAGGTTAAAACCTTTGAAAATATAATAATATTAAAATTTTTTTCAAAAGTGAATACTATATTTAGTTATAATAATCATTATATTTATATATCATTTAGATTCAATATAAATATTTTTATAGATAGATATTCTAATAATGATCAAAGAATAAATTAATAATCTATTATTAATAGGATAGATATCAATTTAAATATAATTACAAAACCAAAAATGATTCAGAAATAAACCAAAATATAATACTATATAATAATTTTTTGTTTTGAATTTTTTTTCTTTTAAAAACTTTATCTATATTTTTTTTGATGAAAAATAATTATATAAATTATATTTGTCTAACTCTATTTATTCTGTAATTAATAATTATATGAAAATAAACGAATAAATAATTAAAATGAATATTTTAAATTATAATGAAAAAAATAATATTGAGATTTATTATTTATTAATTAGGGTATACCTGTTTAAAATGATTATGTATTTAGGGTTTTCTAGATTTAGGAGTTATTGATTTAAGTAATTAGGCATTTAGTGGTTTATAGGATTTATTTAAACAAAGAAATAACAAAAAAATTATTTTTGTTATTTTTTCACATTTTCAAAGGTTTTAACATTGGAAAATAAATTAATTTTAAATTTTTTTTAAAATGTGAATAAAATATTTAGTAATATTATTCATTATAATTATATATAATATAAACTAATTATAAATAATTTTATTGATAGATATGATATCAATTATCAAAAAATAAATTAATAAACTATTATTAATATGATAGATATAAATTAAAATATAATTACAAAACCTAAAATGATTCAAAATCAAAGTAAAATTTATTACTAAATAATAATTTTTTGTTTTTAAATTTTTACTTCTTTTTATAAAATTATATTTTTTTTATTAAAAGTAAAATATTAATATTATATTTGTTTGACAAATTATTTATTTTGTAATTAATACTTATATAAAAAATAAACTAATAAATATTTAAAATGAATATTTAAAATTATAATGAATACAAATTAAAATGAGATTTAAGATTTATTATTGCTATATATGTAATTTATTTTTTGATAATCTGTTTGTATAAACAAATATTTTTTCTTTTTTAATATTTTCATGTAAGTGCAGGAAAGGAAATATTAAGAGGCCAGGGATGCAGCAGTAGCAAAATAATGTAGGTCTCGCTGACCGGACAACGGGCCAAAATTGGAGCAGAGTCTGACCCGTCTCATTATCCGACCTGCTCCAGTTAAATGAACCGATAGAAATTTTAATATAAAATGTTTTGTAATTTTATTTTAGGGTGGCTGTTTTTGGACTCGTGGAATTGTCATCATCACTCTCTCTCTTCTCTTTGTGTGATTTATCGTGACTATTCTATGTGCTACATACTGTAAGACATTTCTGTTGGTTTAATCTATAACACAATCATTTTCTGGTGGATTTAGCTAGTCGTATGGAGTGACTAGGGAACCACGATTGCCAAACAATTATATATGGTATACCAGTTTAATGGATCGATTATTTAGGGGTTTTGTTGTTTAGGAGTTTAGAAATTTCTGATTTCAGGCATTTAGTGGTATATAGGTTATATTTATATAATAAAAATAAAATTTTTTTTTTCTGATTTTTTTACGATTTTTAAAGGTTACCATTAAAAATAAAATAATTTTTAAAATCTTTTGAAATGTGAATACCATATATAATTATATTAATCTTATTAATTAAATATCATATAAATTCAATATAAATAATTTTAATGATAGATATTATAATAATGATCAAAAATTAAATTAATAAACTATTATTAATAATATTAATATTAATTAAAATATATTTACATAACACAAAATGATTCAAAATCAAATAAAAATATATTACTAAATAATAATATTTAATTTTTAAATTTTTTCATCTTTTTATAAGCTTATATTTTTTTATGATTAAAAATAAATTATTTAAATAATATCTGTCTCACTCGAAATTTTGTTTGTAATTAATCTTTCTAAAAATTAAAATATAAATAATTAAAATGAATATTTAAAATAATAATAAATAGAAATAAAAATGAGATTTATTATTTATTAATTAGTACAAAGCTGTTATAATGTTTATGTATTTAGGGGTTTCGTGTTTTATGAGCTACTGATTTAAGTAAGTAAACATTTAGTGGTCTATAGGTTTTATTTAAAAAAGAAATAACAAAAAAATTATTTTTTGTATTCTTGCTCATTTTTCAAGATTAAAATCTTTGAAAATATCATAATTTTTTATTTTTTTTCAAAAGTGAATACAATATTTATTTATAATAATCATAATAATTATATATCATATAAATTCAATATAAACAATTTTATTCATAGATATTCTAATAATTATCAAAAAATAAATTAAAAATATATTATGAATAAGATTGATATTACTTTTTTTTATATAAAGGTTTTTTTTTCTATTATTAAAAAAAAACATAACCCTCACTTGTAGGTGGAGGAAAACCTTTACAACCACATAACCCTATTTATAGGTCATTACATTTACAGGACAATACCCTAACCAAAAGAACACAAAATACAATGAAATAGGGACATTTTTACCACTATTCTATTTAGCCTTAGTTAAGTCAACTTTGGTAGTAGGCTCTAGCCACTCTCTTTGTGCTCCATTTTTTTTAATCTATTATATTCAAGGAAAGATTGATATTACTTAAAATATAATATCAAAACCTAAAATGATTCAAAAGCAAAGCAAAATATATTACTTAATAATAATAATTTGTTTTTAAATTTTTATTCTTTTTATAAGCTTATCTATTTTTTGATGAAAAAATAATTTTTATAAATTATATTTGTAACTCATAATTTATTATATAATTAATATATATATATATATATATATATATATATATATATATATATATATATATAAAACTTAACAATTAAAATAAATTTTAAATCTTTTTTCAAAAGTGAATACAATATTTAGTTATAATATTATTAAATTTATATATCATATAAATTCAATATAAACATTTTTATTGATAAATATTCTAATAATGATCAAAAAATAAATTAATAATCTATTATTAATAAGTTAGATATCAATTAAAATATAATTACAAAACCTAAAATGATTAATAAACAAAGCAAAATATATTACTATATAATATTTTCATGTTTATAATTTTTTTCTTCTTTTATTAAGTTTATCTATATTTTTTTGTTGAAAATTAATTTATATAAATTATATTTGTATAACTTATAATTTATTTTGTAATTAATATTTATATAAAAATAAACAAATAAATAATAAAAATGAATATTTAAAAGTATAATGAAAAAAATAAAAATGAGATATCTTATTTATTATTTAGGATATACATGTTTAAAAAATTTACCTATTTAGGGTTTTCGAGATTTAGAAGTTATTGATTTAAGTATTTAGGCATTTAATGGTTTATAAGTTTTATTCAAATAATGAAATAACAAAAAATTTATTTTTGATATTTTTTCAAATTTTCAAAGGTTACAACATTTGAAAATATAATAATTTTAAAATTTTTTAAAAATGTGAATACAATATTTAGTATTAATAAATATTATAACTATATATAATATAAACTAAATATAAACAATTTTATTGATAGATATTATATCAATTATCAAAAAATAAATTAATAAACTATTATTAATATGATAGATATAAATTAAAATATAATTAAAAAACCTAAAATGATTCAAAATCAAAGTAAAATTTATTACTAAATAATTCATTTTTATTAGTATTCATTATAATTTTAAATATTCATTTTAATTATTTATCAGTTTATTTTTATAGAAATATTAATTACAAAATAAATTATTAGTAAGACAGATATAATTTAAATAATTTATTATTAATAAAAAATATATATATGCTTATACAAATAGGCAAAATTTTAAAAATAAAAAATTATTTTTTATTAATATATCTTATTTTGATTTTGAATCATTTTACATTTTACAATTATATTTTAATTTATATCATTCTTATTAATACTAGTTTATTAATTAATTTATTGATCATTATTATAATATCTATTAATAAAATTAATTATATTTAGTTTACATTATATAAAATTATTAAGATTATTATAACTAAAAAATTATATTCACATTTAATAATAATTAAGAATAATTATATTTTCAAAGGTTATAACCTTCAAAAATTAAAAAAAATCAAAAAATTAAATTTTTTTGTTTTTTCATTTTTTAAATAAAAACTATAAATCACTAAAGGTCTAAACAATTAAATCAAGAAACTCCTAAGTTATAATTATTAAGATTATTATAAATTAATATTATATTTAAATTTGAAAAAATTTAAAAATTATTATATTTTTAAATTTTATAACCTATGAAAATGTGAAAAAATATCAAAAATAATTTTTTTGTTATTTCATTGTTTAAATAAAACCTATTAACCACTAAATGCCTAAAAACATAAATCACTAAACTTCTAAATGACAAAACCTATAAATACTTAGACCATTAAACTGGTATACATTAATAATAATTTATAAATCTAATTTTAATTTTTATTCAGTATCATTTTAAATTTTTATTTTAATTATTTAATAGTTTATTTTTATATAAATATTAATTACAAAATAAATTATGAGTTAGACAAATATAATTTATATAAATTATTTTTTATCAAAAAAATATAGATAAACTTTTAAAAAGAAAAAAATATATAAAAAACAAAAAATTATTATATTGTAATATATTTTGCTTTGCTTCTGAATCTTTTTTGGTTTTGTAATTATATTTTAATTGATATCTATCTTATTAATAAAAGATTATTAATTTATATTTTGATCATAATTAGAATATTTATCATTAATATTGTTTATATAGAATTTATATGATATATAAATATAATGATTATTATAACTAAATATTGAATTCACATTTGAAAAAAATTTAAAAATTATTGTATTTTCAAAGGTTATAACCTTTGAAAATATAAAAAAATAATAAAAATAAATATTTCATTATTTTAATTTTTAAATAAAACCTATAAACCACTAACTGTATACACAGTTAAATAAGTAAACTCTATAAGCCCGTCATGCATAAATACATAACCCATTAAACTGCTATATACTACTTAATAATTAAGAAATAAAATTTTTATTTCAATTTATTATAATTTTAAATATTCATTTTAATTATCTATTAGTTTATTTTTATATAAATTTTTATTACAAAATAAATTATGAGTGCCGACAAATATAATTTAAATAATTTATTTTTAT